>PVLC010013222.1:19807-42324 GCA_004027655.1 Graphiurus murinus | reverse complement strand
TTCCAATAACCCCTCTCTCTAGCAACCCATCTTCCACTAGTAATCCACAATCTTTCTTCCCAGGACTTCCCCAGCAACCCGGCCAACCTCTTCCCAACCGCTTCTTCTTCCCAACCAATTCCTCCCAGAACTTCCCGACAACTTTCCAGCCCAGCAACTTCCCAACCAGCCTTTCCCCAACAGCGTGCTTTTAGCCGTGTTCCTTCTATTAGCCGTGCATTCTCTCTATGCGAGAGGTGGAGGCTCTTATAGCTGCACCGGGCCTAAGCCACGAGGTGTCTCGTACAGCTCTCACCTGGCTGGCCACGAGTCGGGTGTGCTGGTGCATGCGCACTGGCGTGGCACAGCTTCGGGATGTAATCCACCTGTAGCTGCTTCTGGCACTTTACCAGGCGCCATCTAGAGGCAAGGTCCAGCTGGCCAGGCTAGGCCCCCGACAGAGCCTAAGGGCCATCGGGACACTCTCACCCTCTCCCTTCCCCTCTTTACATCCGGGAATAATGATAATGATAATAATAATAACGGTGATGATGACAACAAATAATAGCGACGTTTGCCTGACCTCGTGAGGATTCAGTGAATCGGCTTACGTAAAATGCTCAGGACAGTGTCCAGCCTCTCCTGGGTGTTACACGTAAGGCTCACGATTGACTATTACTCTCCTCTGCTGCATGGCTTGCTTCCACTTCTTTAACTCTCGGGTGGGAAATGTATTTGACATCAGTGTGTGTCTGTGTGTGTGTGTGTTTTACAGGAGATTAAACCCAAGGGCATTGTACTTGCAAGCTGCATCCTCAGCCTTTTTTTTTTTTTTTAATATATTTTTAAACTGAGTCTCACTAGGTTGCTGAGGGCCTCAGGTTGCTGAAGCTGGCCTTGAACCAGCGATCCTCCCATCTCAGCCTCTCAAGTACTGGGATTACAGGTGTGTGCTACCGCACCCAGCTGACATCTGTATAGTGTATGGTCTAGCACCCTGGGAGAAAAAGGTAGGACTTTCTCTTTCTCAAGCCCAAAAGTTTACAGGAAAAGATTCACAGGCTCAGCCTGGCTTAGTCACCAGCCCTGGGGCTAATCAACTACAGCCAGACACTGGGGTCAAAATATGACACCGTTGTTCTTCTGCAATCACGTAGAAAGGGGAAGGATTCCTGCAAAATGCCAGGAAAGGAAGCACTGGGCGGGTACTCCTGCAGGTGCGCTGGACAGCACTCTCAGGTGATTCACGGATTGATGGCACCATGGAAGCAGAAGCAGAGACAATTACTGTCTGCTTGTGCTCACTTGAGACACCTGGAGTGGTCAAATTTACAAAGTAGCTGGGCTGCACGTGGTGGCGCAGGCTTGTAATCCCAGTACTTCTGGGAGGCTGAGACAGGAGGATCGCAGGTTTGAGGACAGCCTCAGCAAGTAGTGAGACTCTCATCAACCTAGCAAGACCCTGTTTCCAAATAAGAAATTAAAAAATGGGGCTGGGGGTGTAGCTCAAGGGTAGAATGCCTCTGGATTTAATCCCCAGTACCACCACAACAACAAACAAAAAGCAAAGTAGAACCAATGGTGACTGGGGGCTGGGGGAGGAGAGGGAGCTGTTTAAAGCGGTGTTTCATTTTGAGTCAATGATGCAAGACCTGGAGAGGATGGTGTGATGTCTGCAGACCCACGTGAATGTGCCAGTGCCACAGAATTGTGCATTTAAAAATGGTTACAATGTTAAATTTAGCTGGGCGTGGTGGTGCACACCTGTAATCCCAGTACTTAGGAGGCTGAGACAGGAGGATCCCAGGTTCAAGGCCAGTCTCAGCAATTTAGTACCTTAGGGAGATTCTGTTTCAAAGAAAAATAAATTTTTTTTTTGAGGGCTGAGGTACTCTAACTCAGAAGCAGAATGCCTCTGGCTTCAACCCTCAGTTTCTTAAAGAAAAGTTAAATTTTGTTATGTGAGCCAGGTGTGGTGGTGCATGCGTGTAACCCCAGTACTTGGGAGGCTGAGACAGGAAGACTGCAGGTTTTAGGACAGTCTCGGCAAATAGTGAGACTCTCATCAACCTAGTGAGACCTTGTTTCAAAAATAAAAATAAAATAGGGCATTCTCCTCCTGGCTTCAATCTCCAGTGCCATAAAGAAAAAAAAGAAACATTGTTACGTGTGGTTTACTACAAAAATTTTTAAACAGTCATTAACACAAATGAATGAAGGAACAATGAAAACGAAGCCGACTTTGAAGACAAAAGTAAGTAGCAGTTGGAAGCATTTTCTATTGGGAATGAGTAACTCCTTTGACCAGAAGCTCTTATTGGTGACCGAATCAAAAGACCTGTGGGTAACTTAATTCTTGGAAATGTCTAGAACCGCTGAATGTACTCCGCCAATACAATGTACACAATACTGTGTACATTTCAAGCTTTAGAATCTTGAAATAGGATCTTGACATTTTCTGGCTTCAAGTCTTAAAAATAGGAATGGCTAATATAATACTTCCAGTATGCTGAAATTAAAATCTGGTTAGAAACTTTAAAAAAAAAAAAACACAAACGTACAGTTTATCCCTGGTATCTGGTACTTCTCTTATGCTGCCCAAGCGTCTACTGATTATGATGTTAAATCCATGTTTTTCAAATCCAAGAGGCACATCTGGGTCCGAAAAGTTAAACCAATTATCTGAAAGAAAAGGTAATTTTTTTTTCTCGGTGTTATAGGTTCTCAGGGTGTTCTACCTCTGTGCTACACCTCTATCCCTTTGTATTTTTAATTTTGAAACAGGGTTTCACTAAATTGCTTAGGCTAGCCTCAAGTCTGCAATCCTCCAGTCTCAGCCTCCCAAGCATTATGATTACAGGTGTGTGCCACTGCACCCAACAAGAAAAGGTACTTGAAATTAAGTAGTCTACTTTTTTTTTTTTTTTCCCTCCGGTACTGGGGATGGAACTCAGGGGCATTCTACCTCCAAGCTATACCCCCAGCCCTATTTTTTATTCTTTATTTTGAAACAGGGTCTCCCTAAGTTGCAGAGTGCCTCACTGGGTAGCTGAGGCTGGCCGCGAACCCGGATCCTCCAGTCTCAGCCTCCCGAATGCTGGGATTACAAGCATGCGCCACCACGCCCGGCTTACAGTCTGCTTATTAAGTAAAGGTTTACTATCATCACACTGGTGCAAGACAAGAGTAATTCTGTTCTGAATGTACTCCTTTCGTAATCTAGGGGGTAACTTTCCTCCCAATGACCAAGTAACATTTTCTAAAATTGGTATAAAAGACTATATATGAAGGGGGTTCTAGTCAAGATAGAAGAGCATTCCTTCCAGATTCTCTTTCTTTCTTTCTTTCTTTCTTTTTTTCTTTTCAATACTGGGGATTGAACTCTGGAGCATTCTACCTCCGAGCTACACCCCTCAGCCCTATTTTATTCTTTATTTGGAAACAGGATCTCACTAAGTTGTGGCGGGCCTCACTAAGTAGCTGGGGCTGGCCTCGAACTGAAGGTGTCTGATTGGCTGGGGTCCTCAGGGTTCAATGGAGGACGAGGTGATCATCCTGGGTTTCCTTGTTTCCTCCCATGAATCCCAGACAGAGGGCTGTGGGAGCCTCGCGCTGGATCCACCAGTAGTCACAGATGGAGAGGGCTTCGAGGCGAGCCCATTGCCACGGAACTAGAAAAAGATTGGCCCGGCAGGGGAAAGCCGTGGCCCACCCCTGCTCTAGCCTAGAGACCTTCATCGCACGTTCTGCTCTTCCCAAGGAAGCAAACCACTTCTAAATAATTCAAAGAGGAAGTCTCAAGGTTAATATAAAAGTGCAGAGAGATGGACGAAAATGAAAATCCAACACATCAAAAGATGCAATATTATGAATGTCAATTCTCCCTAATCTATCGATTCAACGCAGTTCCGTTCAAAACACCAGTTAGCTTCTTTTGCGTAGAAACTAACAACATTTTAAAAGTGACTATGAACAAGAAAAAGATCTAGAATAACCAAAGCAATTGTTTAAAACAATCAGAATAAGCCAGGCGTGGTGGCACATGCCCGCAATCCTAGTACTTGGAGGCAGAGACAGAAGGATCGCAGGTTTGAGGACAGCCTCAGCAAGTAGTGAGATTCTCATCAGTATAGGATATCAAAATAAAAATAGGGCTGGGTGTGTAGCTCAGAGGTAGAATGCTTCTGGGTTCAATCTCCAGTAACACCAAAAAAAAAAGAAAGAATCAAAATAGAATTCAGAAGTAGATCCGCAGGGAAGTGGTCAAGTGATTTTTGACAAACGTAAGCAGGTAGGGGAGGGGAGTGTTCCATCAAATGTCCTGAATGTAGCCGGGCGTGGTGGCGCACGCTTGTAATCCCAGCATTCGGGAGGCTGAGACCGGAGGATCCGGGTTCTCGGCCAGCCTCAGCTACCTAGTGAGGCACTCTGCAACTTAGTGAGACTCGGTTTCAAAATAAAGAATAAAAAATAGGGCTGGGGGTATATCTCGGAGGTAGAATGCCCCTGAGTTCAATCCCCAGTACCGCAAAAAAAAAAAAAATGTCCTGAATGGACTGGGTGTCGTGTGGTGCGATGCCGTCTCCAAAAGGCCCCGGCGGCCTGCCCCTCTGGCCTTGCAGGCTGCACCTGGCCTGGCTCCTCTCAGCCGGGCTCCACAGCCTGCAGCTTGCAGCCTTCCTTGGCAGAACTTCCACGTTCCTCACGTCTCTTAATCCTGGAGCTCTCCACTGCAGCGTTGGCTTCACCCTCACAGTTTCACAGATTGCTTCTTCAGGACCTGTGTGCAAGGATTCCAACCCTGCTACATTGCCTGACCTCCTGGGCCTTCCTTTGAAGTTTAGGTGGAAGCTTCCATAACCCTGGAATTTTGGCATCCTGCATTCCTGCAGAACCAGTACCATGGACAATTCCAAGTCAGTTGAGAGCTGTGAAACAGTCGGGGGACACAGCTTCCTAGGTGACCTCATGGGAACAGGCACCCCAGGGCCTCTTCAAAACTCCGAACGGCCATCATTAAAAACACAAACAACAACGAATGCTGGCGAGAGTGAGGAGAAGCCTGGAGCCCTGATATATTGTTGGTGGGTCTTCTACCGCAAAAAAAAAAAATAAAGAGTTAAAAAAAAAAATAGAGCTGGGGGTGTAGCTTGGAGTAGAATGCCCCTGGGTTCAATTTTCAGTACCACAAAAATAAATAAATGAGTAAACAAATAAATAAATAAATAAATTTGTCCTCAAAGTCGCAAGACATGGGCAAAATGTTTTCAAATTCTTTGCCAAAATGTAACACTTGCGGTCCTTCTTCCAATGCCCAGTTCTGTCCTCATTTCCACGGGAATCTTCCCGAGCATGGATTTTACTGTCCCATTCCTGTCAGCATTCTGGCCTTCCTGGGCCCTCCCAACTCCTCCAGAAAGCGCTGCTTGAATATTCTAAGTCTTCTCCAGCCCGAGTCTACAGTCCTTTCCAAACTCCTCCCACAAACCTGCTCCAAAAGCTTCTGAACCACACGATGCAGAAGCAACGGCCCCACTCCTCACTACCAGTTTTGTGTCAGCTTTCTCCATTGCTGCCACCAAGCTGTCTGACACGAACAACATACGGTCCATAGCTAGCCAACTCCAAGGCAGACAGCAGGGCAGGACTGCACGGCACAGGAAATCTGAGCTCAACTCAATGGTGATCCAAAGCAAAGAGACAGACAGAGAAAGAAAGACAGACAGACAGACAGACAGACGGCAGCCATCAACAGACAGACAAAGCCTTCAAGGCCATGCTCCCAGGGACCCGCCTCCTCCTCTAGCCACAGCCTACCGCCTCCATTACCACCTAGTAAATCCACTCAAATGATGAATCCATCAATGGATTTCTCCACGGATGAGATTGGAGCCCCTGATTCAGCTATTTCACCTTGGAATGTTTTTTGCCTTGCCAATACGTGAGTTTTTCCTGGGAAACATTCTGTATTCACCCCATAACAACTTTCAAAAAGAGTTTTAAAATAATTGGCAGATCATCAGAACTAAAGAAACTATTCATAGGCCAAAGATGGGGTAAAAACAAAACAAAACAAAAAAACAAAACAAAAAAAACCCCACAATATAAACAAAAAGGTTTTGTTTCTGAGTTGTTTGGGTGAATTGCTGAGATTAAAAACCCATGGAATAGCCGGGCGTGGTGGTGCACGCTTGTAATCCCAGCATTTGAGAGGCTGAGACCAGAGGATCTGGGTTCGCGGCCAGCCTCAGCTACCTAGTGAGGCACTCCGCAACTTAGTGAGACTCGGTTTCAAAATAAAGAATAAAAAATAGGGCTGGGGGTATAGCTCGGAGATAGAATGCCCCCGAGTTCAATCCCCAGTACTCCCACCTCCCCCTAAAAAACCCCATGGAGTGCTTCCTTTTGGGTCTTGGAGGTCTGTGGGCTTCCTGTCCCCTTCAGCTTCTGCACCCCCATCAGGCCTTCATTATCTCTTCCATCTGCACCTCGGAGGCAGCATTCCATGCACACACTACCTTTTGGGTGGTAAATGCATGTGCGTCTTGTCTTTTCTATTCTTTCTTTTGTGTGTGTGTGTGTGTGTGTGTGTGTGTGTGTGTGTGTGTGTGGTACTGGGGATGGGACCCAGGGGCATTCTACCTCTGGGCTGCACCTCTAGCCCTATTTTATTTTTTTATTTGGAAACAGGGTCTCACTAGGTTGCTGAGAGCCTTGCTAAGTTGCTGAGGCTGGCTTTGAACCTGTGATCCTCCTGTCTCAGCCTCCCAAGTACTGCAATTACAGGTGTGCATCATCACACCCAGCCTGTGTGCCTGTTTATTTATTTATTTATTTATTTATTTATTATTATTATTATTTTTGTGTGGTACTGGGGATTGAACTCAGAGGCATTCTACCTCCGAGCTACACCCCCAGCCCTATTTTTTATTCTTTATTTTGAAACAGGGTCTCACTAAGTTGCAGAGTGCCTCACTAGGTAGCTGAGGCTGGCCACGAACCCGGATCCTCCGGTCTCAGCCTTCCGAATGCTGGGATTACAAGTGTGTTCCACCACGCCCAGCTCTGTGTGCCTGTTTTAATGCTATTTTCTATACACACATATTTTTTCATATGTGTGTATATACATATGAAATATTCATAATTTAAAAATTAAGTTGCTGCAAAGGAACATTCTATTACTTTCCCAAATATTTTTTGTGGTTTATTTCACCCTAAAAATGGCTAAGGGAGAAAATAAAAATACTTACCAAGTACAGAAATTGGCTTCTCGTCATCTTCTTTTTCGTGTGGCTCAAATGTTACCTGTTTTTGCATTTGCCTCTGGCCAGCAATGTTTTGTTCATACTTCTCAAGGGTCCAAATGGATGCAGATTCCCTGATTTTGTTCTGCTTGTTGATCTCATAATTATGGAAATGTAGGAATAACAGCACTGTCCAGATCCCAAATATCAAAGACCCACAGAACAAACAATGAACTAAGGTAATTCTCATTGCAAACCTAGCATTTTTTAAGGTCTGCTGTTCGATTTCCTAAACCAGAAGGATTTAAAAGAAGCAGTATTACAGATATTTCACAGATTTGTAGATCATCTACGTGGTTTACAGTCTATGCCAGTGTTTTAAAAACATAACCATTTTGATATCAGTCTTTTTCTATTAGCAAAAGCTCTTAAAACTGATATTCATATGATTACTTAACATCCTGATCAATCAATATAAAACAGAGAGTGTCATTTAAAGTCCTTGGTTCTTACTCCCCAGTGCACAGTTTTAGGAAAAAAGTCGCCTAACCCATCTCGGGGAGATAGTACAAGGCCCCTAAAAAATATGATTCGACACCAGTCGGATCGCTAGAAATGGGAAGGCATGCAATGTGATATACTGGAGAGAAAATGCAGAGTGAGAACCGAGGGGAAGGGACTATGGATCAGCACTACGGTTTGGGTGATAGCTAGTCAAGCAGAAGGCATATACGCAAGGTCTGCAGGAGAAGCCGTCCATCGGGAGATGTGCGCAAGAATGTTTGCTCACGCGATGTTGGCACTAGTTTAAAGGCCAGACAAGGCTTAAGTTTTTCTTTCTTTCTTTCTTTTTTTTTTTTTTTTTTTTTTTTGCGGTACTGGGGATTGAACTCAGGGGCATTCTACCTCCGAGCTATACTCACAGCCCTATTTTTTATTCTTTATTTTGAAACAGGGTCTCACTAAGTTGCAGAGTGCCTCACTAGGTAGCTGAGGCTGGCCTCGAACCCAGATCCTCCGGTCTCAGCCTCCCAAATGCTGGGATTACAAGCGTGCGCCACCACGCCCAGCTTCCTATTTTTTATTCTTTATTTTGAAACAGGGTCTCACTAAGTTGCGGAGTGCCTCACTAGGTAGCTGAGGTTGGCCGCGAACCCTGATCCTCCGGTCTCAGCCTCTCAAATGCTGGGATTACAAGCGTGTGCCACCACGCCCGGCTAGGCTTAAGTTTTTCTCAACGTAAGAACTGGTGAGGTGAGACTGTCGTTCAGGGACGGAAGGGAACGGATTGGACGTGGATGCACGCGTTTTGCAAACTCTTAAAACTGTAATGTGCCGAGGCAATAGGACCTGATGTAAGTCTGGAGAACCCGGGCACCAGTGAAACTGTTGATGGGTGTGTCCATGTGCAGCAAACACACAGGAAAAAAAACAAAAAAACGCGCGCAAATGGGGTACATCAGTTGATGGTGGCAATGACCTCCATGGGAGGAGGACAGAGTGCCCACAGGATTCTTAATGCATACTTTTCACAAAGCTCTGAAACAAGCCGGACGTGGTGGCGCACGCTTGTAATCCCAGTACTTGGGAGGCTGAGACAGGAGGATCACAGGTTCGCAGCCAGCCTCAGCTACCTAGTGAGGCCCTCCACAACTTAGCGAGACCCTGTTTCAAAATAAAGAATTAAAAATAGGGCTGGGGGTATAGCTGGGAGGTAGAATGTTCCTGGGTTCCATCCCCAGTACTGCAAAAAGAAAAAAAAGAATAAACAAAATAAAATAAAATAAAACTTAAAAAAATAAAGCTCAGCAGCAAATGTGGCAAAAAGATGTGGTTTCATAGAACTTGATGATCTGGGCATAGCGTTCCTGATGCTTTTCTCTATATTTCGTTTATGTTTATTGATAATTTACCAAAAAAGAAAGAGAAGCAGGAGAGGCTTCCTTTACGGGTGATGATTTGTATGTGCGTGTCTGTCTCTTTTTCTCCCTCTTGATTCATCTAGGGGTTGAAATCAAGCTAAACAGTCTGGTGTGGATAGACACTGGGGAACACCAACGCGTGCGTGGTTTTAACACACGCTTGCCAGGCGGAACGCTACGGGGTGCCGATAACCACGGGGAAGGGCTTGGCAGTCACAGAGCAAGTGCGCAGTGAGGGACCTTTAAGGGGGAATGGTCCCGCTGACGTGGAAGCAGCTCAGGGCTCCAGGTTCAGCCGCAGAGAGGGAAGCTCGGCCGAGTGAGCAGCTCACTGGAAACATCTGGGGACGGGGTGTCTGCGCCACCCAGCTCTCTCTGCTACTTCACACACAGGATTTCGGTGGCCGGTTGCTGTACCTGAGGTGGGAGGTGGGAAGCAGGAGATGGGAGAGCCATTCTACTATGAGAAGACAGGCCCTGAGAGAAGATGGCCGCCACCTTCAGTGCCAGCCCTCCTGACAAAGCAGCCAGCTCCCGAGATACAGTCACCTTCAAGGCGACATGCCGGGGCCAAGGTTGTCCCAAGGCCCGGAGAGTCCAACCAGCTGGGTCAGTGTCACTTTTTTTTTTTTTTTTTTTTTGGTACTAGGGATTGAACCCAGGGGCATTCTACCTTCGAGCTATACCCCCAGCACTATTTTTTTATTCTTTATTTTGAAACAGGGTCTCACTAAGTTATGGAAGGCCTCACTAAGTAGCTGAGGCTGGCCTTGAACCTGTGATCCTCCGGTCTCGGCCTCCCAAGTACTGGAATTACAAGCATGTGCCACCATGCCTGGCAGATGTAAACACTTCTGAAAATGGTCCCTCTAACTTATTTTACTAATATAAGTTCTTTTTTTTTTTTTTTTTTTTTTTTTTTGGTACCGGGGATTGAACTCAAGGGCATTCAACCTCTGAGTTACACCCCCAGCCCTATTTTATTTTATTTTGTTTTTTTGTTCAGAAACAAGGTCTCACTAGGTTGTAGAAGGGCTCGATAAGTTGCTGAGACCGGCCTCAGACCTTTGATCCTCCTGTCTCAGTGCATGGAGGCTCAGAACTCCCCCCACGTTTTGTTCCCCCTTTCCAGCACGCCACACCCCCTCCACCTACCACTGAGGTCACTTGTTAGCTTCGTCCACTGCTCTGAACGTGACGGGTGCAACTGGGCAGGCTCTGAGGGAAGTCCTGAGAGCAGTGAGTTTTTTTCTAGACAGCAGATTTGGTGCTGCTGGATCGGGCTGGGTTCCCTGGGCTGCCTCACAAAGCCTGGTGACATCACACCGGTGTCACCTGGCCCACAGGCCCCTCCCTGGGAGCACCCACCAGCAGCTGGGATCCAGGAGTTCCAGTGTTGAAAGGGGCCTTCCAGAGTGACCCGAAGCCCTTCCTCCTCTGCTGGAGGAAGAGAGAAGGCCGTCGGGAGTCGAGGTCAACATCCAGGGTTACTCCCTTCTCTGGGCTAGGTCTGATGCTAGCTCCTGTGAAAGAAACAAGAAAAACAAGGAGCTTTTGGGATACCTTAGGACACTTGGACAGGAGCCAGAGGTTGAGCCGATGGCCTTTGAAGTTTAACTCTCTGATGTGTTAGACGGTAGTACATGAGTTCAGCCAAATGCCTGTGAATTTTCTCCTGCTCAAGTCTGAGCTGATTTGACCCTCCCCTCTTGCAGGAGGCTGACTCCGTGGTTTGCTGGGACCAGACCTCTGTTTCAGATCTGTGAGAGGAAAGGGGTGGGCTGGGGCAGGTACGATGGCCAGTAATGACTTCCGAGCATGACCCCTGCACCTCCGTTAGCCAGGCTGGGTGGGAAGGTGCTTCTTTGTCCTTTAACAGCAATACTAATATTGAAAAAGCAGGTTTGGATTGAGGGCGTCCTTCAGTGGTAGAGCGCTTACCTAGCATGTGCAAGGCCCTGGGTTCCCTCCCTAGTATTAGAAAAAAGTAAGTTTTGTATTCACAATAGCCCCTAATTGGGAACAATTGAAATGCCCATCAATAGTATAAATTGTGGTATCATAAGATACTGGACTGCAAAGCGGCATGACAAAAACAACTACGCTGGTGCAGCAGAAATGGCGCCCTCAGACAGTGTGGAGGACAGAGCAAGACGCGGGCAGGAGCGCGTGGTTCTATTTCTATGATCAAGAAGAGGCAGAACTGGCCTGGAGTGACAGCAGAGCCATGGTTACCTGGGGCGGGGGGATTGGGGGGGCACTAAATACTGAGAGGGGTCAGGGGTGAGCCGTTCAGGTGCTAGAATCTTCCCTGTCTCCCTCCCTGCTTCCCTTCCCCTTCCTTCCTTCCTTCCTTCCTTCCTTCCTTCCTTCCTTCCTTCCCTCCCTCCCTCCCTCCCTCCTTCCTTCCTTCCTTCCTTCTTCCTTTCTTCCTTCCCTTTTCTTCCTTCCTTGTACTAGAGTTGAACCCAGGGGCATTTTACCTCTGTGCTACACCCCTAGTCCTTTTTATTTTTTATTTTGAAACAGGAACTCACTAAGTTGTTGAAGGCCTTACTAAGTTGCTGAGGCTGGCCTCAAACCTGCATTTCTCCTGTCTCAGCCTCTCACCACCGCACCTGGCTCAGAATGTTCTGTGTACGTGTATGCTTCATCTGGGCATAGGTTTTGTGAGGCTGACATACACAAACATGCATGGCTGTTCACTGAAGGTTTGCACCATAGGGGTGTGTGTGTGTGTGTGTGTGTGTGTGTGTGTGTGTGTGTGTGTGAGAGAGAGAGAGAGAGAGAGAGAGAGAGAGAGAGAGAGAGAGAGAGAGAGCGCCTCAGAAAGTCAAAGAGAAAGCATCAACACAACTTTTGGATGAAGATTTACCATGGGAGTTTTGCAAGCATTGTATGGTTTGGTTATAGTAAAATAACGTCTTTCTGAGAAATGTGTACCTAGGCCTTATTCAGGGTTAATAGTTAAGATCTTGCTTTTATTTAGTTTTCATTGAGAGATAATGCACACACCATAAAATCCACCCTTTCGAAGTGTACAATGCAGTGGGGTTTTAGTGTATTCACAAAGTCATGTAACTATTACTATTCTCTAACTTCAGAACATTTTCATCAAAAAGAAACCTCAACAAAACTAGCAGCCACTGCCTTTCAGCTACTGATCATCAACTTTCTGCCTCTGGGTTTGCCTATTCTGTGAATAATACAAGAAGTGATATTTGGAGTCTGGCTTCTTTCACTGGGCGTAATGTTTTCAAGGTTCACCCATGTTGTACCATGAATCAGATCTTCATTTCTTTTGCTGGCTGAATAATAACCCATTGTATAGAAATACTATGTTTTATTTGTTATTCATCAACTGATGAACATTTAGGTCATTTCCACTTTTTGGCTCTTAGGAATAATGCTGCTAAAAATAGTCATGTACAAGTTTTTCTTTGGACTCAAGTTTTCAGTTCTCCTGAGAATACACCCAGGAATAGAACTGTGTATAGTAATCCTGTGCTCAATTTTTTTGAGTAATTGCCAGACTGTTTTCCAAAGCAGCTGCACCATAGAAGTCTTATTATCAAGAGGAAAAATTTGTTAACTGGCTTTCCTTGGACTTGTCCCATGAACTTGAGACTTGCCTAGCCAGCCTCTACCATTGTGTGTAGACCATTCCCAGCAATACATGCTAGAATATATATTTCTGATTGGTTCTATTTCTCAGGTAAATGCATACCCCTGTGTAAAACTTCTCTCTCTCCCTTTCCACTGCTCCCAGCTTTGTTTGACAAATACAGTCACATTCTGCGGTAATGGGGGTTAGGTTATTCAATAGATGTGTTTTAGGGACACAACTCAGTCTGCAGCACCAAGCTGTTTCCAGTTTGGAGCTATTATGAATAAAGCTGTTCAGAACATTCCTGTACCCATGTTTATGTGGACATACACTTTTGTAACCAAATTCTTCCTTTGCTGGGCCCCTTCCCTCCTTGTCCCATCTGTGGTGCCAAAATGATATAGTTTTTCCTCTTGTTGGATTCTTATCTGCAAAATTAAAGAGTTAAGTCAACAGATTATAGGGGGGGGGGCGGATATAAATTGGGATATATATATATATAAATATAACTTGTGGATGGTGGTGATGTTGACTGATTGATTAGAAGTTTCTTGCATGAACAACAATGGAGTCATAATGATTTTTAGAGAAAATTATTATTAAACTGAAGGGTCTGGGAAGGAAAGAGATATCTCTCCTCGCTCTTCTTCCATCAGTATCTTTCTAATATTGAGGATTTTAACCAAAACATTGTAAGAAATGGTTAATCACAGGAAACAGCAAAGCAGTCATGGAATGAGTCAGGGAAAAACATCAAGGTAGTCATGGATGAATCAAGGAAGGAAAGGGTAAAATTCTGAGAAATAAGGAAGTTGTCAGGGGCTCTCCTTCTTGGTCTCGTTTGGTGCTTGGGTGAGCAGTTTGTGCCCCTCCCAAGCCGGACCGAGGTGACCTCAAAGCTGATGACTAAGAGGGATCCTGACAAGAAGAGAGCGGACAAAAACGGCTGCCCTCTATGCAGAGGAGAGTGGTCGTCCAAAGAGAGGAACATTTGAAGTCCCTGGGAGGCAAACTTTTATTTCTTCTTGTGGTTCCTCGTCTGCTCTTTTGTGATTGGTCAGAATTAGGTCTTGGGGACCCAATATCTCTTGCCCAGTTTCAATCCTTAACTGTAATCTCAATTCCAAAGGTCAGTGGGGCTTTCTCATCTCCTGGTGCCCCTTGTCTGCTCCCGCATCCTTTTCTTTCGATCACTCTTGGGGCAAACGTTTTGTATTAACTTGCACTGTTATCCTTGTATCTATCAACCTTCCCTATTTATTTATACATAGGGCTTCTTTAACTCTTCCTGTTCCCACGTCTTCTGCCCTGCCTCATTTTTGTTTTTCTGGGTAAATATTTAGGAATGTTTAATCTTAAAAGAAGCTACCACCAGGTATGGTGATGTACACCTGTAATCCCACTGCTTGGGAGGCTGAGATTAGAGGATTACAGGTTGAGGACAGCCTCAGCAAGCAGAGAGATTCTCAGCAACCTAGAGAGATGCTGTTTCAGAATAAAAACTAAAAGGGACTGGGGGTAGCTGGGTGTGTTGGCTCATGCTTGTAATCCCACCGCTTGGGAGGCTGAGACAAGAGCATCACAGGCCAGCCTTAACAACTTAGTGAGACCTTGTTTCAAAAATTAAAAACAAAAAGGGCTGGGGGTGCAGCTCAGAAGTAGAATTCCCCTGGGTTCAATCCCCAGTACCACAAAAAATAAAAAATAAAAATAAAATAGCTACCAGATCTTTTTATCAATGTGATAATGCAAAATCATACTCCCATTTGGTGCTATGATTCAAGTTTTTATTTTTGCCACGGGCAGGATGGACATCCAACTCTGACCATAGTCAGATCAGCATCAGTAAAAGGAGACCAGGTTGTTGGGTCCACGGAGAGGCTCCACGTGTATAACCTGCTCCCACACATCGCACCAGGGCTGGGTGGTCAAGGGGAGGCTGGCTACCGTGCAAGGGACACACGGAAGAGCATTAGCACGAGGCTCCATGGCGTGCTTCCTTTCTGCTTCTAGCACAGGTTCTTCCTACACCTTTTCCTCAGATGTCTATGTCTCTGGAATTCCAGGTTTAGGCATTCCAGTCATGTCATTTCCCACGAGCCAAGAGTCCAGGGAGAGCTTTACCTCAGGTCGGTTCCTCTTCTACCAGGGCGGATGATCAAGCGTATGACATCTCCCGTCACTTGGTGGATTGCTGTGCCTCTCCAACCCTATCGCTCAGTGACCTCAGTAATATCCAGCTCATGATAGGCAGCAACTGGTCCACAGCAGTTGGTGTGAGACTCTATCAAGGACTCAGACTTTCCACTTTTGCCTCCGATATCTGACGGGTGGCTAGGAGCAGGATTGAAGACTTAGCATCTCTCCCTCCAGTTTGCACCTGTCTCCTCTGCTGCTTCACCTGGGGTTCCAGGAGGAGTGAATCTGACCAATAAACACCTTGTGATGAGTCAATGCTACCCTCTAAACAACAGCAACTTTCCCATCCCTGACAAGGCCGGCTGACCAATCCCGAGATGGAGACCACGCCTTCAAGGTCACCTGCTCAGGCAGCTGTGAAGTCTCCAGCTGTGCAAAGACCCAACCCCGGCCCTCAGTCCCCTTCCCATAAGACCTCAGCTCCTAGAAGACAGCGCTAAGGAGATGGGCCCCCTAGTCTTCCCAGTGTGGCTACGCTGATTAAAGTTCCTTTCCTGCTTTCACCACAACCTCTTCTGTTTGTTTTTGGGGGCCAAGTGGCCAGACCTGATATGTTGGCTCCCCAGAGTCAGACCTCTGGTCTAGGATTCTGGTAACAAGACTATTGGACCCTTAAAATGCCCATCAAGGTTGACACTCCTGAATCTTCATAGGGCTCATCTCCACCTACTGAACACCTGTTTTCTTAGGGCATCCAGATCTAAGTGCACGATGTCATTACTGTGCAGGACCAGCTTGACTATGCTGAGGAAGGATATTTGTATATCCATGCTCTATTGAAAGAGTAGAAAGAATCCAAGTGTCCACTGAGGGATAAACAAAATATGGTATATACATATAGTGGAATATTATTCACATTTTAAAAAGAAAGTCCAACACATGCTACAACAGGCATGAGGCTCAAGGACATAAGTTAAAAAAGAGTAAGATTTGCCCACGAGATCCGCTCTTCTACTAATTGAAGGTTTGTGAGCTCACCCCTGCTTCTGATTTGGGGAGTCCCCCCTCCACTGGAGCAGGAGATGAGAGGGATGAGAGAGAGCAGACTCACCTAGACCCAGTCACCTCCACAGCAGCAGGACAATGCTGGCGAGGCTGCAGCGGCTGGGAGTGGGGCCGAGGAGGGTCTCCTGCAGAAGGCTGTGAAGGGTAGCGGCAGCCCCGCCAGGATCGCGCAGGTTTTTCCTACCACCTGCTCCTCCAACTGCAAACACTCGTGACCATGCTCCCTGATATCCTTCCACTGGAAAAGGAGGGTCCCTGCGATGACAGCAAAAAGCCCTCCTCTTCTGCTTGGTGGCCATTCCTCTCGCTGTCTCAGGGGCTAACATGAGTTTTCCATTTCCCCATCTTCCTGCGTTATCAATTTCACTTCTACTGGATTTTTTCTGTGAACATCTTTAAAATGTCCTGCCTTGACCATTGTCCCCTCCAGCCATCGCCGTCCCACAGAAAGTCTCGGGAGGCGTCTGTGGCCACTCTCTCTGCCTCTCACGCCCCATGACGCCCTGTCAGGTCTCCAGCCCTGGGCACATGGGAAGACTTACAGCCGTGTGTGTGTGTGTGTGTGTGTGTGTGTGTGTGTGTGTGTTTTGCATTTGGGATTGAACCCAGGGGCATTCTACCTTTGATCTACACCCCAGCCCTATTTTTAGTTTTTTTTATTTGGAAACAGAGTCTCACTAAGTTGAGGAGGGCCTTACTAAGTTTCTGAGGCTGACCTTGAATCTGCGAGCCTCCTGTTTCAGCCTCCCTAATACTGGGATTACAAGCGTGCGCTACCATGCCCAGCTGTAGGTGACCTTTGAAGTATATACTACAAGGCGTGACTTATGAGATGGCCGACCCACAATAGGTTTAATTTACGTAATACATTGTGTTTGCATAATTCACACCATATTTGTTGTATTGAGCCCCTGAGATTCTGAGGGTAATTTGTTACCCCAGCATAACCTATAATGCTTTAACTATACATACTCCTCAGATCATACTGGTCACTGCCCCACCCCCCTCACTCCATTAGACTCTTTTTATCAAAGTCACCGATGAGCAGCTGCCAAACCCCGGAACCACTTTATATCCTCACCTACTGATGAGGTAGTTGTGTAGACGGAGTATTTGGAGACATATTTTTTTTTTTTTTTTTTTTGTGGTACTGGGGATTGAACTCAGGGGCATTCTACCTCCGAGCTACACCCCAGCCCTATTTTTTATTCTTTATATTGAAACCGGGTCTCACTAAGTTGCAGAGGGCCTCACTAGGTAGCTGAGGCTGGCCGCGAACCTGGATCCTCCAGTCTCAGCCTCCCAAGTACTGGGATTACAAGTGTGCACCACCACACCCGGCTATTTGGAGACATCTTTAGGTAGATTAGGATTCTTAGAAAGTCCACAAGAAAGGGCACTGGTGAATAATTCGGAGGAGGGCTATGTAAGAAAATTGAACTGTCTTCAGGGGAAACCCTGGCAAAGGCCTGGCCTAAAATATGCCCTTTTTCGTGCTGAGTCATCGTAACTTGGTGACTGCTGCCAATTTACTGCACAACCTATTGAAATGTTCTGCTCTGTCAACAAGATGTTTGCGAAATTCCAGATGTTCCAAGCCATAAACAGACACTATCTAAATCCCAGAAAATAACCTCAGCCACAAAGGACAAATATGTTACTTGAACTGTGCCTGATCCTTCAAGACGAGGCACTGGCCAGATTGGACAATTCGAAAGAAAAATCAAGCCGGGCGTGGTGGTACTCGCTTGTAATCTCAGTTCTTGGGAGGCTGAGACAGGAGGATTGCAGTTTCGTGGCCAGCCTCAGCTACTTAGTGAGGCCCTCTGCAGCTTAGTGAGACCTTGTTTCAAAATAAAAAAATAACACAGCTGGTATAGCTTAGAGGTAGAATGCCCCTGGGTTCAATGCCTCAGCTACTTAGTGAGGCCCTCTGCAGCTTAGTGAGACCTTGTTTCAAAATAAAAAAATAACACAGTGGTATAGCTTAGAGGTAGAATGCCCCTGGGTTCAATCCCCAGAACCAAAAAAGAAAGAAAAAAAAAATCTACATGAATTGAATGTTGCTAGCACCCCAGAAAGAGAGAGGGTAACACTTAGGTAGTAGCCAGGAGGTATCTGCTAGACACTGGAGTCTGTAGAGGTCCCTAGGGGTGATTTGCTTCTTTCTCTTATTTTATTTATGTGTTTGTTTGTTTGTTTGTTTATTGCACTGAGGGTGGAACCCAGGGACATTCTACCTCTGAGCTACACCCCAGCCTGCTTTTATTCTTTTATTTTGAAACAGGATCTCACTAAGTTGCAGTGGACTCCACTAAGTTGCTGAGGCTGGCCACAAACCTGCGATCCTCCTGTCTCAGCCTCCCAAGTCCTGGAATTACAAATGTGCTCCTCCACGCCTGGCCCTCCTACTCTATAATAAACTCCCTGCTCACCGTCCTGGTGTCTGCGGGTGTCATTCTTCAAACTCCATCAGACACAAACCTGGCAAGGAAGCCATTGGTTCCAGGGGGACCAGCTAAGGGCACTGGGTGCTCAGCTGTGTTTTAGGACGTACCAAGAGAGAGAATCCACGGCCTATGCCAGAGCGGTTCCTGTCTTCAACAGGGAAAAAGACTTTTCCTCCCAAGGCAAATTCTTTGATGCAATTCCCATGAATGGATTTGGCCACGGGAGGCCATTCCCCTAGATAATTAGCACCAAAATTTGGGGGGATAGATGTTAATCAGTGGCCTCTTGAGTAAATGATGAAGTTTTGTCTTTAATTAACGAAAACTCAGATAACGTGTTCTGGGATGACAAGGACATTTGCAGAATGAAGGTCCTGTAAAGATGAAAATCACAGAGACCCTGCGGGCCCTAAGTTAGTTATTCAAACATTAATGGTTTAATGAGAAACAGTCTATTTGGAGGCTTTTGATGTTGGCAGGTTAGTTCAGAGGCCGAATGATCATCTTTTCAAGCAGAAGTAGGTTCCTGGGGCTCGGCCCCCAAGTGAAGTGTGTTAAGAGCAAACACAGGCTCTCGGCTCGTGGGAGCTGGTCTGGTGGGACACAGCCAAATAGAGCTTAAAGGAACCCAAGCGGCCGCCTCTGTCTTTGATCCCCGCACCGCATTTGCCCCCTTGAGTCTCAGTGGAAACTGGAGTGAGTCTCCATCCTCCACTGACACTTTTCTAAAATGATCCCATTTTCATTTTTCTCAAATCTTCTCTAGCTTCCGCGTTAAGTAATACAAGATCTGGGCTGGAAGAGACCCCGGGGACTTGTTTTGACCTCCTGCAGTCACTTCACACATGGGGAAATTGCGGGTGAGTGGAGGGACACAGCTTTCCCAAGGATGTTCTTAACCCTCTGAACTTTCGACTCTACGTTTAAAGACTGGCCACATAGCCAGGGAGAGCATGGGTCCTCAGTCACAAGGACTTCACTAACTTCCCGGAGCTCAGCCAACACTTTGCTGGACTCATTGCCTCTGGAAAGGTCAAGGCTCCAGTTAAACAAACAGGACACAGGTTGGGACTAGAAGGAATCAGGGCACATACCACCAAACCAGGAGACTCTCCTGTGTGCCTCTCCTTTCTTTCCTCCCTCCCTCCCTCCCTCCCTTCCTTCCTTCCTTCCTTCCTTCCTTCCTCCCTTCCTTCCTTCCTTCCTTCCTTTTTCTTTCTCATCCTCTTCCTCCTCCCTCCCTCCCTCTTTTCTTTCCTTTTTTTTTTTTTTTTTGTTTGTTTTTGGTGTATGCAACTGGGGATTGAACCCAGAGGCTTTCTAACTCTGAGCTACATACAACCTCCCCCACCCCAGTCCAGTCCTATCTTATTTATTTTATTTATTTATTTTTTGTGGTACTAGAGATTGAACCCGGGGCATTCTACCTCCGAGCTCCACTCCCAGCCCTATTTTTTATTCTTTATTATGAAACAGGGTCTCACTAAGTTGTGAATGGCCTCACTAAGTAGCTGAGGCTGACTGCAAACCTGCGATCCTCCTGTCTCAGCCTCTCAAGTACTGGGATTACAAGGGTGCACCACCACGGCTGGCTTTTTTATTTTTTTATTTGAAATAGGGTCTCACTAAGGTGCTCATGGCCTCACTACGTTGCTGAGGCCATCCTCCTATCTCATCCTCCCAAGCACTAACTAGGATTACAGGCCTCCACCATCACGCCTGGCTTTTTTTTCTCTCTCTCTCTCTTCTCAGAAGATTCCATCTGGAACCCCAGCTAGACTGGCTCCCCACAGTCTCCCTCCAACCCCCGCCCCCTCCATCCCTCGTGCCCCTCTTCTGTGCTCACCTCCTTCCTAGTCCCTGGGTCTTGGCGTCCACCTTTTTAATTCAGCCCCTGTCGCAGTGCAGCATGCACTTCAGAACCTTTCTGAGAAAGGGTGATGGAAGCAAAGTATTTTAGGGATTGCAAGTCTCAAAGCATCTTCAGTCGCCTAGCTGTAGAAGTCTTGGCATCATCTTTCTTCACCCTGGGAGGCCGAGGACCAACCACTGTAGGTTACAAGCTACTGCTGGGCTCCATCACCGCCCCATATACTGGGACCCTTTACCCTTCAATTAGTGTCTCTGTGGGGGTGCAAGGAAAAGGACCCATTAAGCTAATTCAAATAAAAGGGCTTGTCTGTGGGGAGGTGGGAAGATAAGAGGGCCCCCAAAGGATGCATATTCAGCTAATTTACACTTTTAAAAAAATTCCAAGAACAGAACTCAATGCCACAGTCAAGTAGCCCAGGACTGGGGAGGGGGAGGCCATGGGGCCCCTCTGCAGCATGGATGGTTCTCCCTCTTCACCGGAAGTTTTTGCTGGCTGGGCCACCAGTGACCTCTGGCTCTTGCCCTCAGCTCCACCGCATCTGGATTAGACCTTCTAACTCGCGAATTTAAATTTCAACTTGCCAAGTAGACATTCCCCAAGACAGGCGTCTTTCTGAGGCAGAGGAGACCCCCTCTAAGTTGTTGGCAGTTTAGCAGGGACTGTCTTGAGCCGGGCTGGGCTGCAGGGCTGGTCCAGGCTTCTCCGGCGGGGACCTGGTAACCAACTGATGCAGAGGAATGTGATGCAGACTTACATTTCTCTGATTGCTAGTGAAACGAACTTCTCTTCATGTTCGGGTGTCCATTTCTGTGGCTTGTCTACCTACAGCCTGTTTTGACTCCCCCTCCCCCACTGAGGTGCTGGAGAGTGAACGCAGGGCCTTGTGCATGCTAGGAAAGCGCCCCTCCACCGAGCCACACCCCAGCCTGTCTTGCTGTCTTTTTTCTTGTTTACCTGCATGGGTTCCTTGAGTACTCCTCCCTTGTCGGCTTTGGACAGTGCCCATTCTGTTCCCTGACCTGTTAACTTCATCAGCAGAGCCTTGGTTGACCAGAAATCCAATTTTGATGTAATACAAATTATTAGAGTCAGGTGTGGTGGCGCACGTTTGTAATCCCAGTACTTGGGAGGCTGAGACAGGAGGATCAAAGGTTTGAGGTCAGCCTCAACTACTTAGTGAGGCCCTCTGCAACTTAGTGAGACCCTGTTTCAAAATAAAACATAAAAATTAGGGCTGGGGGGTGTAGCTGGGAGGTAGAATGCCCCTGGGTTCACTCTCCAGTACCGCTAAACAAATAAATGAATAAATAAATAAACAAATATTATTAGAAACGTTTTCTTTGCCTTATGGTTTGTGTTTGGAGCTTTAGCAGGTCCTTCCTCCCCCTTGGATCACAAAGAAATGAGCCTACATATAATTCTATTTTCACTGTTAATATCCCATACTGGATTCATTTTGAGTAAACCCTCTGAATGTGACGCTCCTGAGTTCTTCTCCCTCCATACACGGAAGCATTTTCCTGATGTCTACAAACAACTCATCTTTCCCCCAGTGATTTCTGGGCTGTCTTTATTGTAAAATGATCCCCACGCCTCTCTCTGAGCTCCTATTCTGTCCTTCTGGTCCTTCTGTCTGTCCTTGAGTTTATATTCTATCTTTATTCCTAGTTGGGAAAGTGTGACTTAGCTGTTTATGAATCTTCTTTCTTCCATAAGAAAAAAAAAAGTAAGTTTTTAAAAGTCCGTCATAGGATGGTTAAAACTCTGATGGGAAGAGAGAAGTGCAAAAAGCTCTTGGAATGGCGGGAAAAGGGCGGGTACAGCCAGGGGAAAGGAGGTGCTAAGAGAGGCCAGGGCACACGACCCACTGCGGAGGAAGCTAAAGGTAGCCAGGGGCTGAGGTGTCACCAGCTCCTTTCCCTTTTCAGTTGAACAAAGTTGAGATCAAGATCAAAGTACCAATTATATTTTCATCATAGAAGATTATACTTGCATGGAAATTATATTTCCATTGCATGAAAGCATGTAAGATGACCGAATCCTCCGATTCGTGCAAGAAAACTCTCTCCTCCATCACCTCTGATCTGTTATATATATATATATATATATATATATATATATATATATATATATATATATATATATATATATATTTTTTTTTTTTTTTTTTTTTTTTTTTTTTTTTTTTTTTTTTTTTTTTTTTTTTTTTTTTTTTTTTTTTTTTTTTTTTTTTTTTTT
>PVLC010013222.1:0-19707 GCA_004027655.1 Graphiurus murinus | reverse complement strand
CTATCTCAGCCTCCTAAGTACTGGGATTACAAGTGTGTGCCATCATGCCCAGCTCTGTATGTGCTTTTTATTTATTTTTTAAATTTTTAAAAAATTTTTCAGTACTGGGGATTGAACTCAGGGATGTTCTACCTTTGAGCTATACCCCCAGCCCTATTTTTTATTTTTTATTTTTGAAATAGGGTCTCATTAAGTTGCGGAGTGCCTCACTGGGTAGCTGAGGCTGGTGGAGAACCCGGATCCTCTGGTCTCAGCCTCCTGAATGCTGGGATTCCAAGTGAGTGCCACCACGCCCGGCTCTGTTTGTACTCTTTTTTTTTTTTTTTTTTTTTTTTTTTTTTTTTTTTTTTTTTTTTTTTTTTTTTTTTTTTTTTTTTTTTTTGCGGTACTGGGGATTGAGCTCAGGGGCATTCTACCTCTGAGCTATACCCCAGCCCTATTTTTTATTCTTTATTTGGAAACCGAGTCTCACTAAGTTGCGGAGTGCCTCACTAGGTAGCTGAGCCTGGTCGGGAACCCGGATCCTCCGGTCTCAGCCTCCCAAATGCTGGGATTACAAGTGTGCGCCACCACGCCCGGCTTGTTTGTGCTTTTTAAAAAGTGGTTTCACTTCCACATCCACACTAGTTGCTTCCGCTTGACTTCCTGCGACACTTGCTAACTTTCACTTCTGGTTTGCTTCATTTCCTGCTTTTTGGAAATAATTTCCTTTTCAAGTAAATATGAACATCGCTAGCATAGAGCATTGTATAGATGTCTTTATCCTAGTGAAAACCAAACAAACCCCTTAGCACGTTTATCCTTGCATTTAAATAGATGTGTGCAATTAGAGGATAGATCTAGTGCTATTGATTTAGGGATTACTTAACTCCTTCTCTTTCTTAAAAATAAAGAGGGGAAGCCAGCGGTGGTGGTGCACACCTGTAATCCCAGTAGTAAGGAGGCTGAGATAAGAGGATCGCAGGTTTGAAGCCAGCCTCTGCAACTCAGTGAGGCTCACATGAACTTGGCAAGACTCTGTTTCCAAATAAAAGATAAAATTGGGCTGAGGGTGTAACTCAGAGGTGGAATTCCCCTGGGTTCAATTCCAAGCACTACAAAGAAAAGAAAAAAAAAAAAAAAAGAGGGGATATTTTATTAGAAAATGTGCAGTGCTACAAGCCCAGCGGAGAACAAATGAAACAGAACCATGAAGATAAATTTCAAAAGTGTAATTTTGAAGGAGTGAAGCAGGTTACAAAAGAAGGCAAGCAGTGTGAGAATATCCTAAGGTTTAAAATAGGTAGAATATTCAGTCTGTGTTGTATACACGCACGCGCACACACACATACACACACGCACGCACGTATAAAAACATGTATGGGAGTAATAAATACAAGTTCAGAATAAAGGTCACCTTGGGAAAGGGGTTGTGTCATAAGGGAGGGGACACAGGGACCTTCAGTTGTACTTATTTTATGAACCCAGGGGCATTCTACCTCTGAGCTACAGCCCTATTTTAACTTTTATTTGGAAACAGGGTCACTCTAAGTTGCTGAGAGCCTTGCTAAGTTGTTGAGTCTGGCTTTGAATCAGTAATCCTCCTGTCTCAGCCTCTCAAGTACTGGGATTACAGGCATGTTCCACATCACCAACCTAATAATTTTATTTTTTTAAAAAGACATAAAGTAGCCGGGCATGGTGGCGCACGCTTGTAATCCCAGCATTCGGGAGGCTGAGACCGGAGGATCCGGGTTCGCGGCCAGCCTCAGCTACCTAGTGAGGCACTCCGCAACTTAGTGAGACCCTGTTTCAAAATAAAGAATAAAAAATAGGGCTGGGGGTATAGCTCAAAGGTAGAATGCCCCTGAGTTCAATCCCCAGTACCACAAAAAAAAAAAAAAAAAGACATAAAGTAAATATGGGAATTAAACTGTGAGTGTTTAGTTATTTTTATATTATGCTCTATACACTTTTTTTGGGGTGGTATTGAATTCAAGGGCATTCTACCTCTGAGCTACAACTCTAACTGTTTGTTTGTTATTGATTGATTGATTGATTGTGGCACTGGGGATTGAGTCCAGGGGCATTTTACCTCTGATCCACACCCCCACCCCTATTTTATTTTAAAGCAGGGTCTTACTAGGTTGCAGAGGGCCTCACTAAATTGTTAAAGCTGGCTGTGAACCTGTAATCCTCCTATCTCGGCCTCCCTAGTACTAGGATTACAAAGTGTGCACTACCATGCCCGGCTTATTTTTTTATTTTGAAACTTAGGGTCTCACTACGTTGCAGAGGGCCTCATTAAGTTGCTGAGGCTATCCTTGAACTTGCTATCCTCCTGCCTCAGCCTCCCAAGTACTGGGATTACAGGCATACACCACCCCGCCCAGCTCTATACACATCTTATTTGTAATATTTTATAATCAAAATAATTAAGGGTCTTAACACACAATTCAAAGAAATCAATTCCTTATAACCTTCACATCTATTAAAAACACTTGTGTTTTATTTCATTGACGGCCCACAAGAGGGAGATCTAGAATAATTCATCGACCAAACATATACGGAGGAAGACACTCTGTTAGGATCAGGAGCAGAGATCACGCTCTCTCTACACAGCCTGGAATCCATCGCAGGTGCAGCGACCAACCCACGAGCGTGTTAAGAAAGTACAACTTAACTGTTTGCAGAGTAAATAATGCCCAGAGGGAGGAGGACGCGGAGTAGCCAGCACTAAATGTGCCGGAGACACGTGGCGTCATTTGGCACCTGTGCCAGCTGCCGCCGTCCCTGCCCTGGGGAGCCCCGGGACACCAGGATCTGCCCCGGGCACCTTCAGAACTTCATGAGACACTCAGACGGCTGTCTGTCGCTGGAGCCAGAAACAATATGACCAGTGTCAGCCTGGCCATGACAGATCCGTGATTGAAATTTACCACTACTAGAGCCCCTCAAAGATTTAAACTGTACACAGACGGTTTCAAGCTTTTCTATTAATATTCCTGCAACTCATTTCATTTTATTCCTTTTTTATTCAGTTGCCAAAGGTTTTATTAAAAGATTGTAAAGGATACAAAAATTAGGAAAAAATCTTTTCAGTAGTGGTTTCTTGAAGCAAGAAGAAATTGTCTTTTTTTTTTTTTTTTTTTTTTTGGTATTGGGAATTGAACCTAGGGGTGTTCTACCTCTGAGCTAGACTCCCTAGACCTATTTTATTTTGAAAGACGGGTTCACTGAGTTGCAAGGGTCTGGCTAAGTAGCTGAGGCTATCCTTGAACCTCTGATCCTCCTGTCTCAGCATCCCAAGTACTGGGATTACAGGCATGCGCCACCATGCCTGGCTTGTCTTTCCTTTTTTTTTTTTTTGCAGTAGTGGGGATTGAACTCAGGGGTATTCTACCTTCGAGCTATACCCCCAGACCTATTTTTTATTCTTTATTTTGAAACTGGGTCTTACTAAGTTGCGGAGTACTTCACTAGGTAACTGAGGCTGGCCTCAAACCCAGATCCTCCTATCTCAGCCTCCCAAATGCTGGGATTACAAGTGTGCACCACCACGCCCGGCTGTCTTTACTTTTTGCCGACATTATTTAGTTGGGCTTCGTCTCAGAGAGAACAGAGGCTTCCTCTTTGTTAGTAACAATCATGTCACCAGGATAGCAAATACCGTGCTTGCTACATGGTTGGCATGAGAAAAATGTTTAAGTTCTTAAGTTCACGCTACAGCCAAGAGCCTGGACTGATGAATGCCGAAGCAAAACGTGGTATATGCACACAATGCAACCTTCAAAAGGAAGGAAGTCCTGTCACGTGCTACCACGTGGGCGAACTTTGCGGACATTATGCTAAGGGAAGCAAGTTGGACACAAAAGGACGATCGTGCCCTCTACTTCCACGAGCTCCCTGGTGGCCGAGTCCACAGACAGAAAGGGAAGATGGTTGCCAGGGACCAGGGAGTGGTTATTTAGCAGAGATGGAATTTCAGTTTGAGAGGCTGAACAAAGTGATGGAGGTGGATGATGGTGAAGGTCAGACAGTGTGAGTGTGCTCCTGGCACACTGAAAGATGTCAGCCGGGCGTGGTGGCGCACGCTTGTCATCCCAGCACTTGGGAGGCTGAGACAGGAGGATCTGGGTTCACGGTCAGCCTCAGCTACTTAGTGAGGCCCTCCGCACTTGGTGAGACCCTGTTTCAAAATAAAGAATAAAAAATAGGACTGGGGGTGTAGCTCAGAGGTAGAATGCCCCTGGGTTCAATCCCCAGTACCGCAAAAAAAGAAAAAAAAAAAAGACAAAAAAAAAAAAATAGGGCTAGGGGTGTATCTCGTAGGTAGGATGCCCCTGGGTTCAATCTCCAGTACTGCAAAATATAAATAAATGAATAAATAAATAAATAAAAGAAAAATGGTTAAAATGGTACATCGTATACACAAAATGAAGCTTTACTCAGCCATTAAGGAACAAAATTATGCGTTTGCTGCAAAATGGCTGGAACTAGAGAGTGCGGGGCTACGTGGGCTCAGCCAGTCTCAGGAAGTGCAGGGTTGTGTGTTTTTGCGCATATGTGGAAGCCAGGGTGGAAATAGGAAGCAAGAGGGACGTCCCTCATCCCTTGAATGAGGAGACACCTGTAGCACAGCGGATGGGGGCTGGGGGGAGGTGGGGAGGGGAAAATGAGGACGGAGGAAGGAAAGAGTTACAAGTCCCATCTATACCAGAAGGTTTCCCTGCCAATCACTGACTAGTATGAGGAGGGGGAGGGATGTGCGGACGAGTGTTTGTGTCACTTCACATCTCACGGGGCCGTACACATTGCGGCAATAAAAGCGTAAAAAAAGAAAGAAAGAAAAGGTAATAGTAATAAAAGTACTGCTCAGGGCCCCCCAAAAGAGGGCAAATTTTATGTATATGTATATTTTATCAGGGTTTTCAAAATAATGAAAAAAAGTTGGAGAGTCAAGTTCCCTCTGTTCATGTGATGGGTAGACCGGCCCACAGCAGACGGCAGAGCGTGTGGCCTGGGGTGTGGGACAGGGCATGTGAGAAACCATTTGGCAAGGTGAAGTGTCTCAGATAAGCAGGTCACAGGTATCACCTAGAACCCCCAGAGCAGTAAGAAAGGCCCCGAGTTGCAGCTTCCTTCTCACCACCTGCTCTAGTCAGCTTTCTGCTACCATAATAAAATACCTGAGATCATCAACATAAAAAGAAGAAAGGTTTATTCTGGCTCACAGCGTTGGAGGTTTCAGTCCATGGTTGGCTGAGCTGTTGCTTTGGGGCCCGGGCGAGGCAGTATGTCCTGGTGAGAGTGCATGGCAGCTGGGGAGCTGCTCTCCTCCTGGCAGCTGGGGAGCTGCTCTCCTCCTGGCAGCTGGGGAGCTGCTCTCCTCCTGGCAGCTGGGGAGCTGCTCTCCTCCTGGCAGCTGGGAAACAAAGAGAAAGAGGCCAGTGTCCCACAATCCCCTTCGAGGGCACACCCCCATGACCTGCAGACCTCCCACAAGGCCCACCTCTCACAGTCCCCACTCTTCTCCACGGCAACACACTTAGCATCAAACCTTTAACACAGACCTTCAGGAGGACCTCTCGGATCCAAACTATAGCAACACCCAGACCTACAGGGCCACAGCACACCATTCCAGGTGACCACAATCACTGGGTGTGGTGGTGCATGCTTGTAATCCCAGCACTCAGGAGGCTGAGACAGGAGGATTGCAGGTTCAAAGCCAGCCTCATCAACGAAGTGAGGCTCTCATCTCAGCAACCTAGTGAGACTGTTTCCAAATAAGAAATAAAAAATATTGGGAAGGCGTAGCTTGGAGGTAGAATGTCTCTAGGTTCAATCCCCAGCACCAAAAAAAAAAAAAAAAAAAGAAAGAAAGAAAGAAAGAAAAAAGGAGGAGGGAGAGGAGGAGAGATTGGTAAAGGAGATTGAAAGGGAGATAAGCAGTAAGAAAGAAAGATGCAGAAAAGGAAGAGAAAGAAAGAAAAAAGGAAAGCTACAGGAATCGTAAAAATCTGTCATTTTAATTTTCAACAACAGCCAAGCATGGTAGTGCATGCCGTCATTCCAGTACTTGGGAGGCTGAGACAGGAGGATCCTAGGTTCAAGGCCAGCGTCTGCAACTTGGTGAGACCCTTCGCAATTTAGTAAGACCCTATTTCAAAATAAAAAAGAATAAAATAGGACTGGGGGTGTAGCTCAGAAATAGAAGGCCCCTGGGTTCAATCTCCAGACACACACACACACACACACACACACACACACACACACACACACACAGAGTCAACAACAAAGGAAGGTGGATTTTGCAGCCACAAGTCCGTGGCTTGGATTCTAGGCAAAGTCCTAGATTCTAGATTCTAGAGCATGGAACAAAGTCTTCCTTAATGGAAACTACCTCAGGGAAACATCACATCCTCCCGAATTCTCAGAAAAGGGCTTTCAACTGCCCAGCTCTCCACGAAGGGTTTTGTTATGCAATCATAGAATGTGCCACACCAGAGGGCGGGCTCCTTCCCATGAGCCTCTGGTGCCCAGAGAGGAGGGCAGAGTTCTGGGGCCTTGGAGATGGAGCTTCCCGCTGGGGGTCTCTGCCCACGACCTCATCAGCCAGGAACCAGGAGTGAGTCTCAGAAAACGGCGGGCTCCTCTGTGCCATCCTTTCAAAGACCCAAGAAAAAAATGGCCATTCAAAGGGCTCCATCTCCCTCTCCCCCAAAGTGGTTCACAGGAAAGAAAGCACAGATTTTCAACTAAGAAGGTGGTAGTGGTGGTGGTGTGGGAGGGCATGAATTCCGGTTCTACCATCTACTAATTGCCTAGCCTTGAGCAAGCTAATTAACACCATTAAGCCTCAGTTTCCTTCCTTGGCAAAATCGAGATAATATTATTTATGTGCTAGTTGCTTTTAGAATGAAATAAAGTCCAGTAGAGTTTCCCATTTACGGATGCATTTTCAAGAACTCTCAGTGTGCCGGGTCAATAATTTCCTTTATAAATATGAGCTTCTTTTTCCCTTCCCCTAAGCAAGAAAGGAATTAGTTTCATTATTACTATCTTGTAGAAGGGGCAATAAAAGACTTGCATTTATATTGGTGCTCAGATCATTAAGATTATTCAGAGAAAGATGTTTAAATGTGTGTATATATACATACATATATATGTATATATATACAAATACACCTATAGGTCTGGGTGTATATTAGCTTGCTTTCCAAAAAGATTTGCATCAGCCTAAGAAAAAATTAACACAGTAGTTAAAAAGTGTGCAGTTATTTAGCCGGGCGTGGTGGCGCACGCTTGTAATCCCAGCATTCAGGAGGATGAGACCGGAGGATCCGGGTTCACGGCCAGCCTCAGCTACCTAGTGAGGCACTCCACAACTTAGTGAGACCCGGTTTCAAAATAAAGAATAAAAAATAGGGCTGGGGGTGTAGCTCGGAGGTAGAATGCCCCTGAGTTCAATCCCCAGTACCACAAAAAAAAAAAAAAAAAAAAAAAAAAAAAAAAAAAAAAAAAAAAAAAAAAAAAAGAATAAAAAATAGGGCTGGGGGTATAGCTCGGAGGTAGAATGTCCCTGAGTATAATCCCTAGTACCGCAAAAACAAAACAAAACAAAACAAAAAATTTAAATTTAAGTAAAGGTTATGTTTTAAAAGAGCTCATTGTAGCCACTATTGAAACAGCCAAATTTGAAAACTGCCCACCCATTTCAAGATAAATCCATAACTGGAAATAATTTAATACTAAGTGAACACTCAGAACACTTATTGTGGGTGTGGTATGATTCAATTGTGAAATGGTATATATTTATGGATGCGTAGAACAGAAGGTTGGAAATAAATGCACTGGAATATTATCAGTAATCATCAGATTATAAGGGACTATCATCTTCTTTGAATTAGTGTTTTTAAAATTTGCAAGTTTACACTTATAATAAAAGAAATGTAATGTTAAAACAATAAAAAATAGTTTTTGTAAAAAAGGTAAAAATGTTTTAATGTCTCCCCAAATGCCAACTCCACCAGCCCATTTCGGATTTCATCCTGTGTGATCTTACTGCAGTATTCAGCACTGCTGATCATCTCTACTTTTTTTTTTTTTTTTTTAGTACTGGGGATTGAACCCAGGGGCTTTCTACCTTTGAGCTACACCCCCAGTCCTATTTTTTATTCTTTATTTTGAAACAGGATCTCACTAAGTTGTAGAGCACCTCACTAAGTAGCTGAGGCTGGCTGCAAACCCAGATCTTCTGGTCTCAGCCTCTCAAGTACTGGGATTACAAGCATGCACCGCCACACGTCCGGCTGATCATCTCTACTTTTAGAAATCCCTTTCCTTTGACTTCTGCAGCCCAGGGTTCCAAGAGAAAGAGTGCTGTGATTGATTAGCAATGCCTAGCACAGGTGCAGAGAGAAGGAGTGAGGATACGTGTACTAACATACTTGCCAGCTTTGTTCTAGCTACTTTTGATGGATAAACTCTCTCATTCTCATGGCACCATTATTTATTTTTTGGTGCTGGGGATTGAATCCAGGGGTGCTGTACCTCTGAGCTACAACCCCAGCCATTTTTATTTTATATTTGGAGGTAGAGTCTCACTAAGTTGCTGAGACTGGCCTCAAACCTGCAACCCTCCTGTCTCAGCTTCCTGAGTACTAGAATTACAGGCATGTGCCACCCTGCCCAGCTTGCTCATCATATTTGTGCTAATGATTCAAGCCTACAATTCTAACACATTTCTTTCTCCCAGCTTCCATACCAATCTATTCAACTTTACTTATTCTTACTGTCTGGCATAATGGATGCATCAGGCACAAGTTGAACTTGCCTTCTTCTCCTGCCTTCTTGTTGTGTATTCTTCTGTTTACAGGACCTTTCCCTCTGTGTTCTCCCATTATGCCCAAACTAACCTGGGTTTTAAAGGTGAAAAATCCTTGGCATCCTTCTTTACTCTGTGTGTGTGTGGGGGGGGGGGGGTAGATGGAGCCCCTGGGGCCCTCTACCTCCAGGCTACACTCCTAGCCCTATTTTATTTTTTTATTTGGAAACAGGGTCTCACTAAGTTGCTAAGAGTCTCTCTAAGTTGCTGATGCTGGCCTCAAATCTATGATCCTCCTATCTCAGTCTCCCAAGTACTGGAATTACTGACATGCACCACCCTGTCCTGCTTTCTGCTTAACCTTTGCTCCTGAGTCCTGGAGATGTCTGCTTTATCGGAATCCTTGATGAACACCTGCTTCTCCAGTTCCCCACCACTCTGAGAAGGACCGGATCCCAGCACCCCGTGCCCCCCTTTACCTGACGTGGTGGCTCATTCTCCTGGGCAGCACCGGCAGGTCCCAGAGCTGCTCGAGGTGTGGCGGCGTGATGGCCGTGACACTGCCCTTTCTCATCTCTGCCATCTCCCCCATGCCCGTCCTCCTGCAGACAGCTGCACTCCAGCCTCAAGTGCACACCCACTGTAGAATTACATTATATTTTCATTGTAAAAGCACTCTAAGGACACAAATGCCAAAATACTTTAATTCTATGAACGTTTGAAATCCTTGCATTTACTCAACTCAGGGAATGGATTTACAAACGAAGTCTCAAAATGCTAGAGAGCCAGCCTGTGGCGGTGGTACATGTCTGTAATCCCAGTACTTGAGAGACTGAGACAGGAGGATCGTAGGTTACAGAGGCCAGCCTCAGCAACTGCAAAATAAAATAGGGCTGGTGGTACAGCTCCGAGGTAGAATGCCCCTGAGTTCAACTTCCAGTACCACAAACAAAACAAACAAACACCCTCAAAACCAAAATCAACGAAACTTAAACACCATTTTAAAACGCTGATTTTAATTTAACATGGGGGATGGTGCTTTTTGGCCAAATTGAAATTTTTTAAAAATTTATAATACTGGAGATTGAACCCAGGGGCATTCTACCTCCGAGCTACAGCCCCAGTCCTATTTTTCATTCTTTATTTTGAAACAGGGCCTCAGTAAGTTGTGGAGGGCCTCACTAAATAGCTGAGGCTGGCCGCAAACCTGGATTCTCTGATCTTAGCCTCCCAAGTACTGGGAATACAAGTGTGTGCCACCATGCCTGGCTCCAAATTGAAATATTTAATGTTTGACTTAATAAAAAAGAAAAATAATGCAATCTTAGGTCTGGTTTAATATTTAATGTGCTCACGTATTTGGGACTTTGATAAGGTCGTAGAGAATGTCTTTCCTATCAGCACACCGGATGAAATGTCATTATTAACGTAAAGACTTCCTAGTTTACTGATTCAGAGTCAATCATGTGTCATATTATCCAAATTCTGCCAGTGAGCGAGCTGAAATTGTAGCTTATCTGGGGTATTTTTTCCAGTTGTAAAACTGTCGCTCACACAAAGTTAGCATCAGGGCCATGTGGAAATCTATATTCGAAGAGTATCTAATTTAATACTGCTGGACTCCGCAACAGGAGTTAAATGCTACCGTTGGTTATTAATTCCTGCAGAGAGAAGAAAACATGGTTCTGGTGTGGGCAGAGGCTGTTGAACTCCGTGAGTGCTGGGGATGCATGGAAGTTCGAGGATGCTCTCACCTAACTCTGGCTTTCTTACTGTTGCTTTTGCTTTCCCTTCACCTTGAAACATCCACATTCTTAGGAAAGCTCGGCGTGCACGGTGACTCCGGGAGAGTCCTCCATTTCGCTTGCTGCAAACTCACTCACACATCGGGACTGCGGCTGCTCCCTTTTCAGGAACTCAAGAAAGCAACGCCTTAGAGATGAACATCGCCTTCAGCCGCACTCTGCCGCTGCAAAGGAGGAGTTTATAACTATGAAATAATGTCACACGACTACAGTGGGATTCGCCCTGGCCTCTGCATCTCAGGGAACAGTTCCTGAGATGGGACGCAGACTCATCATCCAGCCTTAGTCACTGTTCCTGGATGGCGCTCAGCACCCTGACACTCTGCTGGGGCAGGTCTCTGAACCTGTCACTACTACCCAGCAGGCTGCCCAGCTGCATCTTGTCCTGAGCCAGACCCTCAGGGACTGGAACATCTGACCTGGCACGTCATGGAGGGGGAAAGTCTCCTCGGGGCCCCGTGGCTACTCCCTCTGCACAGGAGAGACAAGCTCAGACTCCCCAGCCTCAGCAGGATGGATGCCTGTCTCCCCCGAGCCATGGGAGCCCCCGCACTGGCTCAACAGAGGCAAGAGAGACATCAACACAGAACAGCATCATGGCAGCGGGTCCCTGACTGGTCCCAAAGGGAGAGGGGGTGCTGTGGGGATCGCTCAGATCTTTCCCTCTAAGGCACGTGTGCAGGAAACCAGTCTCAAGCAGTTCTCAACATGCCCATGGTTTTGACAAAGCCAAATTAAAGTAGCCTCCTTCTATCATACTGGTGTGTGTGCAAGGCACCATGCTAAGCTCGTGTAAGCCCGAGCAGGGGCTGAGCCCGCTGCCTCATGCTGTTCTGTCTGCAAACTAGCCCACATCTCAGCAGGTTAAAGCAGCAGCCATTCAACCCGCTCCTTGTTCCGTGGATTGGCTAGAGTCGGGCAGATGTCCCTCTCTTCCACGGGGCCCACTGAGGCTGTGGCCTCTTGGCGGCTGGCCGCACTGGGGCAGCTGGCATGGCCCACTGGGCGCTGGGAGCCAGGCTGAGCAGGGATTCTGGGCTGGCCAGGCCTCTCCCTGCAGCTTCTCCACCTGGGGTTGCTAGAGCCCAGCTTCTTCCAGGATGACCAGAGCTGCCCAATACAAGGTATCCTTGCGGCTAGACTGGGAAAGGCTCTGCATTGCTGGTAGACTGAGTCCCAGGCCAGCCCAGATGTAGGGTGGGAGAGGTACCCAGGAGCATGGGTGCAGGAGGGCTGGTGTTCACCTAAGGAAGCTGAGGCACAGAGACGGCGGGGGCAGGGGAGTGTCACTTACATTCCCATAGTTGGTAAGTGACTGGTACCTTGCCAAGATTCAAGATCGAAGCTCAGGTCAAGCGCACTTCCAAGCACGTTCTCAACTGCTGCTAGACTGGTCACCGCCCAGGACACACGTCAAAGAGGGGCAGCTTCCTAACCCATTCACCTGTGGACAGACACCTGGGGCAGCTTCGTAACCCATTCACCTGTGGACGGAGACCTGGGGCAGCTTCGTAACCCATTCACCTGTGGACGGGCACCTGGGCTGGTTCCGTAGTTTGGCAATTGTGAATTGCGCTGCTGTAAGCATGGATATGCATGGCTCACTGTAATAGTCTGACTCGGATTCCTTTAGAAAGACCCCCAGGAGTGGTATAGCCGATCCATCTGGTGGTTCCATATCCAGTTTTGTGAGGAATCTCCAAAGAACAAAATTACATCATTTTCGGGAAAATGGATGGAACCAGATAATATTACACTAAGTGAGATTAGCCAGTCTCAGAAAGTGAAGGGTCCTATGCTTTCTCTCGTATGTGGAAACTAGAGAGAAATTAGGGACCAAAAGGACATTAGATACATGAGAAGGATTCCAGTAGAACAGTGGAAGGGGATTTAGGGAGGGGACAAGGGAGACTCAATAAAGGAAGCCACTCAAACAATCCCATGTACATACGTGAGGTTATCAATACCAATTTCAATTTATGAACGAAAACAGGGAGGGAACGGGGTGTGACCCAGAGAGAAACACCAGGTGCGGCGTGCGTGTCTGTCTCCATCAGAGTGAACCTCACTCAACGTGATGTAGGACTACAATGCCCCAATAAAAGTGTGTTTTTTAAAAGAGGGATAGCAGCTCAACTGCTGGAGGAAGCCAAGAGGCTTTCCCTGATTTAAGGATCGCAAATCGTGCCGCACCAGCATTTCAGTAGATTGGTGTTCCACTCAGAGAAACAGGACTAAGAAAGAGGCTCCCTGCTTGGGACAGATGGTGCGATGGAACCGATGAAAAACAGAGCTGCCGGAGTCAGACTTGGCTTCTCTTCTATCAAAGACCGTTGTCTTCCAAGCAGGAAGGGCAGAATCTCAGCAGCTGTAGGAGGGTCAGAACAGCTGCGGTTTGCTCAGCTCTGCCCTGCAAACAAATCCCGATCACTTCTGAGACAGTGTCGTGCTGAGAGGAGTCACAGTGACCTGCCCGAAGGTCATTCTGGAGGTTAAACGAGATGATGTTGCGACCACTGATGAAATGGCACGGATCCAGCGCACGGCTAGGCTAGCCGATAGGAATTCCTATTGACGAGGTCACGTGACTGTCTGGTTTGAGCAGATCCTATTCCGAGGACAAGGGAAGCATACGGAAACCACTGACCAGTGGGTGAGGTGCCTCAAAGAAGCCTGGGAAACTGCAGACTAAGCAGAAGCCACTGTAGCCCCAAGGTCCCAAAGGGGGCAGATAGCCCCACAAAACAGACCAAGATGTTTGATTTTGGTCCCGGATGAGATTCAGGCAATTGGAATTTTTCTGCTCCATAAAAATCTTATGGAACTGGGCATGGTGGCGCACGCTTGTAATCCCAGTACTTGGGAGGCTGAGACAGGAGGATCGCAGGTTCAAAGCCAGCCTCAGCTACTTAGTGAGGCCCTCTGCAACTTAGTGAGACCCTGTTTTAAAATAAAGAATAAAAAAATAGGGGTGGGGGTGTAGCTCAGAGGTAGAATACTCCTGGGTTCAATCCCCAGTACCGCAAAAAAAAAAAAAAAAAAAGAATCTTATGGGTCTTATGGGACCACTGTCATATATGCAGTCCATTGTTGACCGCACACACACACACACACACACACACACACACACACACACATAATACACACATGCAGGCACACACAAGCGCAGCTTTAAAAAATGGTGAGAACGGAATGTCTGTAGTCTAGTTCATAATCATGCAGCAGTCCCAACTTCCTGGCTATGATATTACACTAGCGCTACCTAGGATGTCACTTTTGGGGGAATCAGGGTGAAGGGTACTGGGACTCTGTCCTATTTGGGGTACTTATGGTGGGTCTATAATTACGTAAAGATTTGAAGTTATAAAAAAATGAAAATCTCTCTTTAGTTGTTTTCTACCTGTGAAGGTGACTCATGATTGGATTATTTAGGAGTCATTTGGTTGCAAGGAGCAGAAATTAAATTGAAGTGCTGAGAGAGGGGAGGGCTGGCAGGCCCCAGAGCTGGGCAGCCAGGACCCTAGAGACAGTATGAGGTCAGGATTAGGAAGGGCTGGGACTGCCCCTTAGGGCCCAGCTCCTGCTCTCTTTTTTTTATTTTTCGGTACTGGGGATTGAACTCAAGGGCCTTCTACCTCCGAGCTACACCCCCAAGCCCTATTTTTTATTCTTTATTTTGAAACCGGATCTCACCAAGTTGCGGAGTGCCTTACTAGGTAGCTGAGGCTGGCCGCGAACCTGGATCCTCCGGTCTCAGCCTCCCGAAGACTTCCTCTTCATTCCTCTGCTCCTCGGCTTTTCTCCTTCTCTCTCTGGAGGACAGCCATCCACCCAGACTGGCCCGGCCTTCTCAGGCCTGGCTGGGCATTCCAAGCGAGGCGGCTGGTTGACCCAGCTGACCTTTGGCCTCCACTCCAGCCCACTCCATTATTGGCACAAATGTGGGTGCTGGGCCCAGCCTGTGATTTGGGGGAAGAAAGGAGGAGTCATGAGTTGACCACAGGCCCCGAAAGGTGGTGATTATAGAGAACAACAAAATGACCCCTAATCCCGCACACCGGATGCGTGTTCGTCAGAGTCGCGGAGGGTGGCAGTCAGTCCCTGCAACTTAGCTAATTTGAGGCGGGATGAGTCATCAACCAGGGCCGGGGACAGCGAGTAGGGGGCGCAGGCGGGCGTGCAGGACAGGGAGGTGCCTGGGGTCCCCGGTGTGAAAAGGCAAAGAGACGCAGCCTGTGGAAGCTAAGCGGAGTGGGGGAGGGGGGGCCTGGCCAGTGAGGCCACCCCCAGGGAGAGCGTGGGGAGCATTCCTAACTTGACTCCCCTTTCCCGGTCCACTCCCCCAGTGTGGCTTCAGGGGTCCAAGCGACCAGAGGCCAGGGGTCAAGGTGCCCGTTGATGCAGCCCACCAAGGTCAGGACCCCAGACACAGAGCAGGGGCAGAAGGCGGGGGCGGGGTGGCAGAGGCCAGCAGCAGACACCCAGCACCTCCGGTCACACCCAACGGAATCTGGTTTCTGAAACACGTGTGGGGTCTGGAGTTGAGTCTCAGTCTGTGTTTCGAGTGTCTCTACAGCTCCAGCAACATCGTTTAGGTGGAGGGAGCTGTTCTCTTAACAGCTGAGCTGTCTCCAGACCCGCCCGTCTGCGTCTTTAGGTTGGGAAAGGGGTCTGCCATAGACCACCCATCTGTATTCTCTTCACATCACTTGCCGCTTGGCCTTGAAGTCACCTGCTCTCTGTCCACCTCCCCCCTAGACTGTGACACCTGGAATGCCTTCCTCTCCATAGTCCAGTGCACAGGGCAGGCACCCAGGAAGTATTTATGGGACAGAATGAATGAATGAATGAATGAATGAATGAAGGCTGGATACTAGCCAGACGTGAATTCCTCTCATCTTTGATGAACAGCAAAGGGTGCTGACGAGTGTTCCACCGCAGGCCACTCCCGCTTGGTAATGAGCCAGCAGGCTTCGTGGGAACGGGCTTGGGCCGGGAGTCGACAGAACTGGGTTTGCCTCTCACCCCTGTGTTCCCCGGGCTTAGGAGCGAGTTACCCAAGGTCTCTGCTCTGAGTTCCCTCTCTACACAAGTTCTTACAGGTTTTTACCAGCGTTTCTTTCTAATCCTCGAAGCTCTGCATTATTCTCTCTCCATTTGCAGCAACCATTATTAACCAAGAATTTGTGGGGCAATTGCATAGAGGAAGAAAACAGAAAAACCCAGGGCCGGTCCCCACCGGGAGGCAGGAGCGCCGGGAAGGTGGCCCTGGACTCTGCTTTGCCAAGGCAAACACACTTGTCGCCTCTGATTTCTACAAGTGCTTTATTAATATTTAACAAGTCCACCCCTGGAGGAACCGTGGTTTGCTTGACGGAATCTTATCCGGTGAACTGTTTTTATATTTCAAGCTTTGTGATCATAATAAAACAAGCAAAAAAAAAAAAAAAAAAAAAGTGCTCTTCACTTAGAGTGAATGGACTTCCCAGTTTTAACAACAACCCTTGGCAGGTCACTGGGTTCCCTCCTTCAAACTCTCCTCCACCTGGGGTGGGCGTGGCCAGGCTGGGGCTCCTCCTCCCCGGCAGGTGCAGGCTCCTGCTCTTTGTCCCCCAACTCTGGCTCTACCTTCCTTGTCTAAGCATCTTAGTTCCCTGCCCATTGTGGCAGGGAATGTTGGCTTTATTTCCTTGGCTTTTTTTCCTCCCGCCATTTATGGGGGAAATCAAATAAGCTCTATTTGTTCTCGCCTGAGCACCATCTCCCGTCCTATGGGTCTCGTTGGCCCCAGGGATCCTTCCCCTGCTCTGCTCCACGCCTTGGTCACCGGCGTGGCTGAACACTAGACTTTGTCACAGCCAAGTGCTGTCGGCCTCTCCATTCCAGCACGCACCAGCTGCCTCCATTGTGGTCCCAGCTCAGCGCTCTGCACGCCCACCTCAACCACTGAACCACCCCAAGAGACTTCCCACTCCGAGGCCCATGTGTGGCCATGTCCCGGTACGCCCACGCTCCCCCTGCTGCCTCGCCAGCCTGGCCTGCACTTGGGTGATCCTTGGTGAGCCACCAGCCCCCTGGCTCAAGTCTCCCTCTGGCAGAACCTCTACCCGGACCCGTCACCACCATCCCTTACTGCTCGCTGTGCTGGACCACAACTGCAGAACTGGGGCTGGCTGTGCCGCCTCCCCAGAGCCTAGCAGAACTGGCCTCCTCCCGTGGGGCTTGGGCGTCCGCCTCCCGCACCCTAAGTCATCCGCTGCACACTGCTGCCCAAAGCCCCCACCCCCCGCCCTCAGCTCTGGCCTCCCCAAAGTGGATTGATAAAATATGCTCAATCTGGCTGCGATCAGATTCACCTGCAGAGACACCGCATCTCTCAAAGCGCAGGCGGTGGTCCACAGCAACTGAGTTGGAATGTTGGGGAGAAGGTCTCAGGCACCAGCGTTTTTTAAACCTCCCAGGCTTAAAAAGTGCCCAGAATTAAGTGCTGGAACTCCAAAGGAGTGAAATTTAACATGCATACGAATTCTGAAATTTTAATATGCAGATGAATCTTCTGGGACTTATTAAAATGCCAGTTCTCATTTCTCATTCACCTTGGGAGATTCTGGGTTTTTTTTGTTGTTGTTTCCCCCTTTTTTTTTTTTTTTTTTTTTTTTTTTTTGTACTAGGGCAAGAACCTAGGGGTATTCAACCTCTGAGCCCTATTTTATTATTATTATTATTTTTTTGTGTGTGTGGTACTGGGTACTGGGGATTGAACTCAGGGGCACTCTACCTCCAAAATATACCCTCAGCCCTATTTTTTATTCTTTATTTTGAAACCGAGTCTCACTAAGTTGCGGAGGGCCTCACTAGGTAGCTGAGGCTGGCCACGAACCCGGATCCTCCGGTCTCAGCCTCCCGAATGCTGGGATTACAAGCGTGCGCCACCACGCCCGGCTCTTATTTTATTTTAAAACAGGGTCTCCCTAAGTTGCTGAGGGCCTTGCTAAGTTGCTGATGCTGGCTGCAAACCCGTGGTCCTCTTGTCTCCATCTCTCAAGTACTGGGATTACAGGCGTGTGCCACTGTGCCAAGAGGGTCTGTGTTCTTTTTAACAAAGTCCTCAGGACTACTGATGCTGCTAGACCATGAACCACACTAGAAGTACTAGGGCTCAAGGATATCTAAGTTATAAAGGATTATTTAGCAACTTCTGTGCTTAGTATGAGTTTTTTTTTTTTTTTTTTTTTTTTTTTGCAAAATACAAGCTCAATAGTATCTGTGAATGAAAAATAAAATATTTCAACGCGTCCCCCCAGCATGTTCTCAAAATTGCTGCATTCCCTCCTGTCATAGCGCATGGCCTGTCCCTGCTCCTGTGAGGCCGGCTCCTCCCCAAGGGTGCAGGACCCCAGCCCCCCATCTGTCCAGTGGTCCTGGCTTCGCCCTGACACTGTTGACGTTCTGTTAGATGAAACTACCAACCAACTTCACACAGGTGCACATACACACACACGAAAAAAAAGTTTATTTTGAGATAGGTTCTCACTAAATTGCTCAGGCTGGCCTTCAACTTGCAATCCTCCTGCCTCAGCCTTCTAAGGAGATGGGGGTGCAGGTGTGCACCACCATGCTGGCTCTGCTCGCTGGTTTTATTCACTGCCCCTACTCCATTATTATTATTGTTTGTGTGTGTGTGGCACTAGGGATTGAACCCAGGGGCATTCTACCTCTGAGCTACACCCCAGCCCTATTTTTTAAATGTTTATTTTGAAACAGGGTCTCACTAAGTTGCGGCTGGCCGTGAACTTGCCATCCTCCTGTCTCAGCCTCCCAAGTACTGGGATTACAAGCGTGAGCCACCACACCTGGCTCCTCCTCCATTTTTAACCCAATTCAGTCATCCCCCACCACTGGATTGAAAACCCTCTAAAGAGCCGGGCGTGGCAGCGTACACTTGCAATCCCAGTACTTGGGAGGCTGAGACTGGAGGATCCGGGTTTGCAGCCAGCCTCAGCTACTTAGTGAGGCTCTCCGCAACTTAGAGAGACCCTGTTTCAAAATAAAGAATAAAAAATAGGGCTGGGGGGTATAGTTCAGAGGTAGAATGCCCTGGGTTCAATCCCCAGTACCGCAAAAAAAAAAAAAAAAAAAAAAAGACTCTTAAGTCACCCATCATCTGGCTCGCTGTTTCCAAAGCCCGGAGGTCAGCCTGCCCTGCATTCCTCAGCGGTGTGTGACACGGCTGCTCATCCTTGTGCTAAGGTGATGCTCCTTACCAGGTGTGGTGGTGCACACCTGTCATCCCAGGACTTGGGAGGCTGAGACAGGAGGATTGCAGGTTTGAGGTCAGCCTCAGCAACTTAGAGAGTTCCTCAGCAACTTAGTGAGAGCCTGTTTCAAAATAAAGAAAGAAAGACCCAGCATTCGGAAGGCTGAGACCGGAGGATCCGGGTTCGCGGGCCAGCCTCAGCTACCTAGTGAGGCATTCCGCAACTTAGTGAGACTTGGTTTCAAAATAAAGAATAAAAAATAGGGCTGGGGGTGTAGCTCGGAGGTAGAATGCCCCTGAGTTCAATCCTCAGTACCGCAAAAAAAAAAAAAAAGAAAGAAAGAAAGAAAAAAGAATAGGGCTGGGATGACAGGCATGCACCACCACTCCTGACCCGGATGCCTCTAAATCTGTCCCCACAAACCTTCTCCCTTGTTAGTAAGTGAAACCCATGTGATTCCCCAGCCCAAACTCCTCAAGTCCATCATAGCTCGGCTCTACCATCTTTAATTCAGAAGCCAGGTCCAGGTGACCCTTGGCCCCGGCCTAGACCCTCCTCCTCTTCTAGAGCACTTCTCTCACCTGGACCACTTCCGGCCCCCACTTCTGCATCCTATACACGGCCGTGCGGGTGGCTGTCTGTCGGGGGCCTAGCCTGGCCAGCTGGACCTTGCCTCTAGATTGGCGCCTGGTAAAGTGCCAGAAGCAGCTACAGGTGGGCTGTGCCACGCCAGAGCGCATGCACCAGCACACCCGACTCGTGGCCAGCCAGGTGAGAGCTGTACGAGACACCTCGTGGCTTAGGCCCGGCGCAGCTATAAAAAGCCTCCATCTTTCTC
>PVLC010013221.1:24823-42337 GCA_004027655.1 Graphiurus murinus | reverse complement strand
CCATCCACCCATCCACCCATCCACCCATCCACCCATCCATCCATCCACCCATCCACCCATCCACCCATGCACTCATGCATCCACTGATGGACACGTGGGTTTTCTTCTCCTTTCAGCTATTGGGAATAACGCTGCTGTAAATATGGGTGTGCAGATATCTGCTTTCAATTCTCTATGTCTATTCTGAGAGGTGCAATTGCTGGAGCCAATTTAACTTTTTTTTTTTTTAACTTTAACTTTTTTTTTTTTTGGCACTGGGGATTGAACCCAGGGGCATTCTACCTCCGAGCTATACCCCTAGTCCTGCTTTTTATTCTTTATTTTGAAACAGGTCTCACTAAATTGCAGAGGGCCTCACTAAGTAGCTAAGGCTGACTGTGAACCTGGATCTTCCGGTCTCAGCCTCCCAAGTACTGGGATTACAAGCGTGCGCCACCACGCCTGGCTTCCCTTTAACATTTTGAGGATGGGCTATGCTGTTTTCCATGGTGGCTTCCATCCCATTACATGTTCTTTCAGTTCTCATCAACACTTATTTTCTTTCCCTGCTCTGCCCTGGCCCCCTGGGCATGTGATATTGAATTTGCATCAGCAGAAGTCACTCCCTTCAGCCTCAGCCCTGCAGAGATGGAGGGGAGCCTGAGTTGGGCCTTCAGGGAGGTGGGAGGGGAGGGTGTTTGCAGCAGGTGGGAGAGACATGTAAGTTCGTTTATGTCCTTCAATGCAAATAGGTTTCATGTGGTTAATCTCTGAGGCCTTAGCACAATAGAATCACCTGTGCAGATTCTGTCCTCTGGGGCATTGCCTTGAGCATGAAAAATTAAAAAAATAATGTTTACCGTAGGGGGTGTTGGGAGCTAGAGCTCTAGAGGGGGGTTTCCACATTAGAGTCCACCTTCATCCCCTGGAGGGTGCTGTGACCCCAGGCTGCAACTCCAGTCTCACATTCAGTGGGGCTTGGCTGCCCTGAAGAATTCATATTATTTTCTTTTTGCAGTACTGAGGATTGAACCCAGGGGCTTCTACCTCTGAGCTACACCCCCAGCCCTATTTTTTATTCTTTATTTTGAAACAGGGTCTCACTAAGTTGCGGAGGGCCTCACTAAGTAGATGAGGCTGGCTGTGAACCTGCTATCCTCCTGTCTCAGCCACCCAAGTACTGGGATTACAAGCGTGCACCACCATGCCAGGCTAAGAATTTGCATTTTAACGAATTCTTGGGTGAGTTGGAGGCCACTGGTCCAGGAGCTACTTACAGAAGCTGTACTCTCAGCTGCACCTTCCAGTATAGGAGCTACTGAGCCTGTGTGGTTATCTGAACTGTATTAATGAAAAGTAAATAAAATGAAAAATAAATCATAATCTCAGCTCCTTGGGAGTCTGAGGCAGGAGGATCACAATTTCGAGGCCAGCCTGGGCGATTTAGTGAGACCCTGTCTCAAAATACAAAACTAAAAGGGACCTCAGTGGTCTCCAGTACTGCAAAAACAAAACAAAAACCTCCCCAAAACAAAAAACGTTCCTCAGCTGCAAAAGCCACACATAGCTGACCAGTAGAACATTTTCAGCATCTAGAAAGTTCTGTTGGGCAGTGCTGACGTTTGAATCTCAGCTCTGACTTTCACTGGTTTAAATCATTTAAAGTTCCCCTGCCTCAGTTTCTTCAGCTGTGCAAGTGAGAGAAGAAGCCAGGTGTGGTGGCATGCAACTATAATCCTAGTACTTGGGAGGCTGAGAGACAGGAGGATTGGCGGTTTGAAGAAGCCAGCCTCAGCAACTTAGTGAGACTCTCAGCAACTTACTGAGACCCTGTTTCAAAATAAAAAATAAAATGGGACTGGAGATGTAACTCAGAGGTAGAATGTCCCTAGATTCAATCCCCAGTACCAAAAAAAAAAAAAAAAAAAAAAAAAAAAAAAAAAAAAAAAAAAAAAAAAAAAAAAAAAAAAAGAATCCCTACCTCACACCTAGGTTTGGCTGAGGATTCAATGAATAAGTGCATGTTTCTAAATGGGGCCTGGCTTAAACATTCAGCATTAAATGCTGTTATTGTTATTGTAGAAAGCTGGGGTGCTGGAGGGCCTTCCAGCATTGGGTGGCAGGGACATTTGGGGGGCCTGCCAACTTGGCTCGTTTGGCTGCCCGGGTGCAGTGTTGGAGGATTTGGCCAGGTAGGGGAAGAAAGAGCGTCGTGATTATTTAGTGGTGTCCACCTGGGAAGAGGGAGGGCACTCTGGTGGCCCCTGGGGGGAGTTTCTGCTCTGTTTCTCCGAAGGGATGACCTGCTTTCAGGTTGAACCCAGGAGACACGATCCTAGGTTTGGGGTTGTGTACAGGAAGCTTATTTGGGGGTGGTGGTGTGGGGAATCAACCCCAGCCTGTGTGTGTGGGACCGGAGGCAGCAGGGGTCTGCTGCTCCCTTGGGCGCTCAGGGAGGGTCAGGCCTCTGTTCCCACGCCTCGGCCTGCCGTCGGACGCAGGCAGCCTGGAGAGGCACATGACCTGGGGTCAGGCTGTCTCTGTTTGCTGGGGAGTCCCGGAAGTCCCAGAGAGGGGTGAAGCTGAGCTGCTTTCTTCCCCAGCTGCTGGGTGGGGAGTCTAAGGGGGCAGTAACATGCTGCCCCCTTCCAAAGGTTGTGGCAGAGGCCAAGTTTACCATGGAGAAACTGGGCCCTTGCCTGTGCACACCGGGGGCGGGCTCCTATCTGGACCACGCCGCCCTCCAGCTCTATCGGAAGGGTCTCATGCCCATGACCCGCCCAGCTCCTCACCTCACCGACCTCGTAGCACCCACCACTCCCTGGAGGCAGTCAGTGGTGGCTGTCACTCAGAGTCTGCACCGAGCCGGCAGCCACGCTCTCCGAGCCTCAGTTTCCCCCATGGAAGATGGGGAATGGCACAACCTACAGTTGTGGGAGCCAGGGACTGCGTACAGAGCACCTGGCGCTGGGTGTCAGTACCCTACCCCGGAGAGCACTGTCGGGGTCAGCCACTGTTACCGTTGTCATTGTCTTACCGCCCCTCCCTTGGCCCGGTGGCCTCTCCCTCTCTTAAATGGAAGCTTCTGTCACCAAGAGGAGCAGCTCATCAGAGTTTCTGTGACCAGCCCTTCTGGCCGGGTGACTACTTGGGAACGAGATTCTGGTCCAGGCCGTGTTGCTGCTCTGCTCTGGCCTCGAGGGTTGAACCCCGCCACCCCTACTTGTTCTGAGCCCTGGAACCAGCGATGCATGCTTTGGGGGTGGGCGTGGTGATGGCCAGGCTAGTATGGCCTGATGATACCCAGGGCAGCCCGGGGCGTCGCAGGCTGACTTCCTCTGCCCTTCTCTGGCTTGGTGACCTCGCTTTGGTTTGAACCCCATGCATTTTGTCTCTGAGGTTCTCTGGGCATCTGACACCATCTTTTGCTGGTACCAGATCCTCCATAGGCCTCGCCTCCAGAGCCATTTCTGAAGGGCAGAGACCAGCCCTCCTTAGGGGGCCTCCCCCCATCGGCAGACTCTCCCACGTGACATCCACGACTGTCCCTGAGTGGGGACCAGCCTCAGTCCTCGGGGTGACCCCTCTAGTTAGTACCATCGGCCAGGTTTTCCCACGGAAGGGCTCCGGAGGCAGGAGCCCCAGGCACTGGCTAACCGGGCGCCGCTGGGCCCTCGAGAGGTTGACGGAGCTTGGTTTCTCTTCCGCAGCATCAGCCTCCGAGAGCTGAAGACCATCCTGCCCCTGGTCAACTTCAAAGTGAGCGGTGCCAAGTTCCTCAAGGATAAGTTTGTGGTAAGTTCCGTAGCTCAGCCTGGGAATTACGTGCACACTTTGGGGCAACTTTGTGCCTCTCTGGAACCTAGGACAGCCTTGGCGCTCCATGCAGCGGGGCCTGGGAAAGCCCTTTGTCTCTAGAGTATATCTGTCCCAGCGTAGCTGTGAACCAAGGTCTCAGTCCTTGCTGCGAGGACAGGCGAAGCGAAGACCGAGCTTGCCGGGCTGTTCGATTTGGGGCATCTTTGCTTGAATCTGTTTTCACCCGTCCATCTCTCACTGTTGCCCTGGCCTCCTGCAGTGTATTTTCTTCCTGGTAACAGAACACCTGTGCGTCTTTTGCGAAACATGAAAGATGCCTTATGTAGGGCGCCAGGGATGGGTGTTGAGTATGCAGGCCCTGGGGTATGCTCGTGACACTTGACTTTCTTTCTCCTTCCTCCTGCTTTTCCTCCTCCTCCTCTTCTCCTCCTCCTCTTCCTCCTCCTCCTCCTCTTCTCCTCCTCCTCTTCCTCCTCCTCCTCCTCTTCTCTTCCTCCTCCTTTTTCCTCTCCCTCCTCCTCTTCCTCCTCCTCTCCCTCTTCCTCCTTCTTCTCTTCCTCCTTCTTCCTCCTCTCCCTCTTCCTCCTCTTCTTCCTCCTCCTCCTCTCCTCCTTCTTCTTCTCTTCCTCCTCCTCCTCTCTCCTTCTTCCTCTTCTCCTCCTTCTCCTCCTCCTCTTCTTCCTCCTCCTCCTCCTCCTCCTCCTCCTCCTCCTTCTCCTCCTCTTCCTCCTCCCTACCCTTCCAACCACTGTCCTCCCACCCAGCCTTGAGTTTGCTTGGTTCTTGTGCATCACGCTTTGGGTGGAGCAGGGCAGGTGGCCCTCCTGTGAGAGTTGGGACCCAAGTCAGGTGGGCTTTTCCACATGGGACAAGGAGGCTGGACGGAGAGGATGGCAGGGCGCCTTCTCCCCGACCCAGAGAGATACTGACTCTTACTAGGAACTGAATGCCCGACCCCAGCCCCAGTGGCTCCAGTGGGAGGACTCCCGGGGCCACGCCAATCTCAGCCATCGTTTGCGGGATCCTCTGCTGAGACCCTCTATTCCTTTTTTTTTTTTCAGTACCGGGGATTGAATCCAGGGGCATTCTACCTCTGAGTGACACTCCTAGTCTCCTATTATTTTTTATTTTATTTTTTTTGCAGTACTGAGGATTGAACCCAGGGACATTCTACTCCTGAGCTACACCCCCAGCCCAATTTTTTATTCTTTTTTTTTGAAACAGGGTCTCACTAAGTTGTAGAGGGCATCACTAAGTAGCTGAGGCTGGCCTCAAACCTATCTATCTCAGCCTCCCAAGGACTGGGATGGTAAGCACGCACCACCATGCCCAGCGGCCTATTCACTTTTGCACCCGTGAGCATGTGGGAAAGCTAACCCACTCCATGGCTGAGCAGGCCGGCCTTCCGCCTGCCCCCAGCACCCCACACACATTCTCAATGGAGGACAGATGGGGGCGAGGGGGCTGGGAGACAAGAAAGACAGGACGAGCGTTGACCGTGGATCACTGCAGGGTCAGAACCTTGTTCTTGATCCAGCATTCATGGAACCAGGCATTTATGCTGCTCTTATCTTGTCTGGTTGCAGTGAAGCCCCAGGAGGGAGGTAGTGGTCTTCCTACATTCACTTATTTATTTATTTATTTATTTATTTATTTATTTATTTATTTATTTATTTACAGCCCTGGGGATTGAACTCAGGGGCATCCTACCCCTGAGCTACACCTCCAGCCTGATTTTGTTTTTTTATTTTTTTGAAACAGGGTCTAGCTAAGCTGCGGAGGCTGGTCTTGAACCTGTGATGCTCTTGTCTCAGCCTCCCAAGTACTGGGATTACAAGCATGTGCCACCACACCCGCCCCTGTGCTTGCCCCTGCCCCTCCAGCCCTTTTTGTTTTTTTGTTTTAAGACAGGGTCTTGCTAGGTTGCTCAGAGTCTCACTAAATGGTGGAGACTGGCTTTGAACCTACGCTCCTCCTGTCTCAGCCTCCCTAGTACTGGTATTGCAGTAATGTGTTGTCACGCCTGGCTTGGTCCTTCTGTTTTATAGATTAAGAAACCTGAGGGTCCAGCTGGGTGTGGTGGTGCATGTCTGTAATCCTAGTATTTGGGAGGCTGAGACAGGAGGTTTGCAGGTTCACAATCAACCCCAGCAACTTAGTGAGATTCTCAGCAATTTAGCGGGACCTTATTTCCAAATAAAAAGAATGAAAAGGGCTAGGGGGAAGCTTGGAGATAGAATGCCCCTGGGTTCAATCCTCAGCACCACACACACACACAAAAAGTAAATTGACCAAAGCTATAAAAGCAATTCATTGGAGCTGAGCTCTGATTCCTAATTGATAGTCAGTTTTTTTTTTAATTTTAAATTATGCTTTAAAAAATGAACTACATAGCCAGGATTGGTGGCACATGCTTGTAATCCCAGTACTTGGGAGGATGAGACTGAAAGATTGCAGGTTCACAGCCAGTCTCAGCTACTTAGTGAGGCCCTCCACAACTTAGTGAGACCCTGTTTCAAAATAAAGAATAAAAAATAGGGCTGGGGGTATAGCTCGGAGGTAGAATGCCCCTGGGTTTAATCCTCAGTACCGCAAAAAAAAAACAAAACAAAAAACAAACAAACAAAAAACACCCAAAAAACAACAACAAAAAACAAAACAAAAAATAAACCCTCCAAAACGCCCCCCAAAACAAAAACAAACACGAATTACGTGTACATGTTTTATAAATATGTTTGGATTTGGAAATCCAAAGAAAGGGTCTCCTGCCCCCCAAAGGAGGGTTTATCCAATTTAGCTCTTGGGAACCTTGCTAAGACTCTTCCCTGCTGGGGATGGAGGAGGGTCATGCTTCATGGGGGTCCCCGAAGGCTTCCCCAGGCAGGGGAGCCACGAAGCTTGTGCTCAGTTTCGGTTCAGAGAAATGGAGTTTGACTTTAGCCAGTGTTGAAGAAGAGCTGTTCTATTTCTGTAAGCAGGGCAGAAGCATTCCTATGGTGGTTGTCCAACATTATGTGGTCACTTTTTTTTTTTTTTTAATATATATTTACAGGAAATTGGAGCATACAAAGATGAACTCAGCTTTGAACAGTTCCATCTCTTCTATAAAAAACTCATGTTTGAGCAACAGAAATCGGTAAGAGGATTTTGGGCGAATGATCAAATGGCGTTCTGTTTTCCCACATTTCAGAGACACATGCACATCTGAAAAACCCACAGGAGCGTTTAGTCTCCGGTTTAGTCAAGGAACTAGAAGATGAAATGACAGTTGCCTGCCATGTTCATTTATGAGATTGGCAAAATGTTTTAAGCTTGGCAGAGCTGCAGAGAACACTTAGGGGAACGGGGCCCTAAACTTCCTGGTGGGCACAGGAACGGCTGCAAGTTCAACCGGAACTTAATCTGAGTCGATTCAAGTGAGAAAGGGCGGCTAGCTTGACTATTTTATCTCGTTCAGGAAGGAAATTTAGCAAAGCGTTCATATAGCCTTTTCTGCATTGAGGGATCATGTGTGTTTCTTCTTTTTATACTTTTTTTATGAGGACTTTTTAAAAATTAAAACAAGCCGGGTGAGGTGGCACACGCTTGTAATTACAGTACTTGGGAGGCTGAGACAAGAGGATCACAGTTTTGTGGCCAGCTTTAGCAACAGTGAGGCCCTCTGCAACTTAGGGAGACCCTGTTTCAAAATAAAAAATAAAGTAGGATTGGGGGTGTAGCTCAGAGGTAGAACCCCCCTGGGTTCAAACCCCAGCACCACACACACAGACACACACACACACACACACACACAAATTAAAACAAACAATAGAATGTTTTAAAATTGAGATGTGCATACATTTTGACTTGAAAATAGCATTGTGGGGACTCTTTTACATGAATGTGCTGGGACTCAAGAACATATGCCCAAATTATTTATTGCAAAATACCTGAGAAATTTGGGTAAATTATGGTTTGTCTACACTGTTGAATTTTTTTTTTTTTGGTGGTGCTGGGGATTGAACCCAGGGGCATTCTACCTCTGAGGTACACCCCCAGACCCCCTTTTTTTAAAAAAATTGAAACAAGGTCTCACTAAGTTGCTGAGGTTCTTGCTAAGTTGCCGAGGCTGGCTTCAAACCTGTGATCCTCCCGTCTCAGCCTCCCAAGTTCTGGGATTACAGGTGTGTGTCACCGAGCCTGGCTGTACTGTACAACTTTATTTGGCTGGTTACAAAGTGCAAATCAGTTCTGTTTCTCTCCATCTGAAGGGTGTGCTGTTTTGAGGGAAAGCCAGCAGCAAATTCATGCAAGGGCCTCTGTCAGTGCTAAAAAGCACAGAATACAATCAGGCGTGGTGGCACATGCATGTGAGAGAGAAGGAACTTGAGTTTTGCAGGATCCCTGCACCTCCAGGTAGAACTTTGTATAGGAAAAAAGTTGACCACGCTGACAGTTGCCCCCTGGTGGCCAGAATGCCACATTGCGCCTGCATCTGCTTGTACTTGGCCTGTCTAGTGGTTTAAAGATTTTTAAAAATTTAACTGCCTACGTTTACAAGTTGGGAGAGTGCCGGTCAAAATCCAGATTTTGGACGTCTCTTAAACATTGTGATCTGTCTATAAATGGGTCCACAGTTTCCCGTGGCAACTGCTGAGAAGAAAGAAAGCCACATGGTCTCACATTCGCCCTACCCTGTCCAGCTTCCTCTACTTATTAATGTTGCCTGCCGGGTCACAAGGAGTTTTGAGGTGACACCAATAATCACCACTGTTGGAGAATACAATGCCCCAGTGTTCAGAACTTTTTTTTTTTTTTTAATTCAAAGGTTTAGAATTTGAATAACAAAGTCCTGACCTATATAAATAGCTTCCGGCCAGTTTGAGAAACCGCACTGTACCGCTGCTCCTAGACCAGTGCGCCCCACCTAACCTGCAGCAGACTGGCTGTTCCGCCTCTGAGCTGCTGGCTGGAAGAACTGGACAGAGAAAAAGCGTTAGTTGTGCAATGGAGCCAGCGGCGGCGGGCTTGGATGGATTTCTCAGGTGCCCTGGAAGACAGAGGTGTCTCTGCTGACTCCTACATCTCAGACCTAAATCCAGGAAATGGGTTTATGCTTATCAAGTAGCTACATGGTTTCCAACTGGGATGCTGGTCCCTCCTTGCATCTAACCACCTGCCTACATTATAGCTCTGAAGCAATGGGATGATAAATTTCATCTGTGTCCTTCAGAGGATAGACAGCTAACTAGGCTACGCAGATGCTACTGCTACTACTACTACTACTACTACTACTACTACTAATGATAGCTAACATTTTCTTAGGTGGACTGTATGCTAGGCACTGCTAAGTGTTTTACAGACATTTAAGTTTCCTCACAGCCCTATGAAAGACATATCATTACTACCCCTATTTTATGGATAAGGAAATAAGGCTGAGAGAGGTTGCTTGCTGGAGGTCTAACCTCTAGTAAGCTACAGAGCTAGATTTTGAGTTCTCCTGCTCACATATTTATTTATTTTTTGTTGTCCTGGGGATTGAATCTAGGGGTGTCCTACCACTGAGCTATACCCCAAGCCCTTTCTATTTTGATTTTGAAACAGGGTCTTACTAAGTTCCTGTGTGCTGGCTTCAAACCTGTGATCCTCCTGTCTCAGCCTCCCAAGTGCTGGGATTACTGGTGTGCGTCGCTACATCCGGCTTCCTGCTTGACTTTGTTGTCCAGCTCGTAATACTCATTGCTGATTCTTCAAAGTTTTGTACTGATTTCAAACATTTACACAGAGCAGAATAGCATAGAACCTGGTGCACGCACTTCAGTAATTATCAGCTGTGGTCATCGCATTTCATTTGCGCTCACTCCCACTCCCTTTTCATATGATTTTTTTGTTTTTGTTTTTGTGGTACTGGGGATCGAACCCAGGAGGTGTTCCAGCCCTGAGCTACACCCTCAGCTCTCTTTTATTTTTTTGTTTTGAAATAGGTTCTCACTAAGTTGTGGAAGGGTCTCACTAAGTTGCTGAGACTAGCTTTGGATCTGTAATCCTCCTGTCTCAGCCTCCCAAGTACTGGGATGATGAGTGTGCACCACCAAACCCGGCTCTTCTCATGTGATTTTGAAGCAAACCTTAGATCCTGCATCACTTTATCCATAAACACTTTATTGAATATCCAGCTTTCCAGCTACCTTCTGGTCACACCTGTGAAGTCCCCTGTAGTTAGAACACTCCTTCCATAAAGGCAGAAAATGCTTACAAATAAAGAGAATTAGCCAGGCCTAGGAAATACCCTGTAATTCCAGCGACTTGGGAAGTTGACGCAGGAGGATCACAGATTAGAGGCCAGTCTTGGAACCTTAGCGAGATCCCATCTCAAAAAAAAAAAAAAAAAAAGCTTGTAATCCCAGTACTTGGGGGGCTGAGACAAAAGGATTGCAGGTTTGAGGACAGCCTTAGCCACTTAGTGAGACCCTGTTTCAAAATAAAAAAAAATAGGATTGGGGGTGTAGCTCGGAAGTAGATTGCTCCTGGGTTCAACCCCTAGCACCAAATAAATAAATAAATAAATAAATAAATAAATAAATAAACCAACAAATAACTAAACAAACAAATAAAAAGGGCTGGGAATATAGCTCAGTGATAGAACGCCCCTAGGTTCAATCCCCAGTACAAAAAAATAAAAAAAGAAATTAATGCTGGGCGCGGTGCATGCTTGTAATCCCAGTACTTAGGAGGCTGAGACAGGAGGAGGATTGCAGGTTCACGGCCAGCCTCAGCAACATAGGCCTGCCACAACTTAATAGAGAACCTGTTTCAAAATAAAGAATAAAAAAAATTAGGGCTGGGGGTGTAGCTCAAAGGTAAAATGCCTCTGGGTTCAATCCCCAGTACCACACACACACACACACACACACACACACACACACACACACACACACACACAGTTTAATGAGTATCCTGCAGCCTCTGTGTGGGTGGGGGAGCCAAGACAGGGCTGATGGATGACTGTTCTGCAGTGGTGCTTTGGCAGAGGGTCTCAGGGAGCGGGGCAGGCTATTTCACGTGGTGGCCGCTGGGGACAAGGAGAGCCCGAGGTGCAGGCATTAGCAGCGAACCCCCGGTTGTCTCTTCTGTTGTGTTGATGTTGCCCTTGGCAGGACCAGATGGTTCTACCCGCCATGTGCGGCCAGAGCATACGACAAGTGACATTTCTCGAAGGACGTGTTGGCCTCCAGCTCCTGGGAAAGCGCAGCTCAGGGCCCTGGGTCCCCCCCACCCCTTGGCCGTCCCTCCCCTCCATAGCTGGTGACTTTTTCTTCTCCTAGGACCCAACTCAATGGTGCTGTTTCCTTGTCATCCTTCAGCTTCCAGAGAAAGTTAACATACCCATTATTTTATTTACTTATTTATTTGTTTATTTTTTGCGGTACTGGGGATTGAACCCAGGGGCATTCTACCTCCAAGCTACACCCCCAGCCCTATTTTTTAGTCTTATTTTGAAACAGGGTCTCACTAAGTTGCAGAGAGCCTCATTAAGTAACTGAGGCTGACCGAGAACCCGGATCCTCCAGTTTCAGCCTCCCAAGTACTGGGATTACAAGCGTGTGCCACCATGCCTGGCACCTATTATTTTATTTGTCTAGTGCATCTGATAGATGTTTGTGTGACCCAAGAGGGCACATGGCTAACACGATGTCCCTCTGCACCTGACCTATTGTCCAGAGTTACGCAGGACCCAGCAGATGCCCTTATCCCTTGGCTAGTAGGATTTGTGTGTGTGTGTGTGTGTGTGTGTGTGTGTGTGTGTTACTGGGGATTGAATCCTGGAGCATTCTACCTCCGAGCTATACTTCCAGCCCTATTTTATTTGTATTTTTGACACAGTGTCTCTCTAGGTTGATGAGAGTCTCACTACTTGCTGAGGCTGTCCTTGAACCTGTGATCCTCCCATCTTAGCCTTCCAAGTACTGGGATCACAGGTGTGCGCCGCCACACCTGGCTGGCTAGCACGGTTTGACCACGTGCCGGTACACGGTAATGCTGAGGTAAGCGAATGGCTGCCTCTAGTGTGTGTCTGGAGCATCCGGAATATTCTCCAATTGTGGGATCTCATCTCTGTCATGCACATTTGCAGGTGTAGGGTGGGGCCCCGCAGAGCTACCGTCGTTGATTTGGTTTGAAATTCTGGCTCCTGGGCTTGCTGGGCATGTGTTTTTGGAAGAAGTCCCTGTCCTCCCTGACCCTTTTGTTTTGTTTTGGTCCTGAGATAGGGCTGCTGCTGCTCCTCCTCCCCTTCCTCCTCCTCCTCCTCTTCCTCTTTCTTATTGTTATTATTGGTACTAGGGATTGAATCCAGGGGCGTTCTACCTCTCAGCTATATGCACCCTTTTTGTTTTGAAGCAGGGTCTTGCTAAGTTGCTGAGGGTCTTGCTAAATACTGAGGCTGGCCTTCAACTTGTCATCCTCCTGTTTCAGCCTCCCAAGTACTGGGATTACAGGTGTGCACTACCAGGCCGGGAGATGGGGTTTTATTTACTTATTTTTTGGTGCTGGGGATTGAACCCAGAGGCATTCTACCTCCAAGCTATACCCCCAGCCCTATTTTATTTTTCATTGGGAAACAGGGTCTCACTAAGTTGCCTTACTGACATGCCTTACTAAGTTGCTGCCGCTAGCTTTGAATCTGTGATCTCCTGTTTTTGCCTTCCAAGTACTGGGATTATAGGTGTACACCCCTATGCCTGGCTTGGGGTTTCTTTTATTACCTGTCTAATGGGATGTCTGTGAGAAGGAACTGCTGGGTGTGGTGCTGCACTCTTGTAATCCCAGTACTTAGGAGGTTGAGACAGGAGGATCTGGGTTCACAGCCAGCCTCAGCTACTTAGTGAGGCTCTCCGGAACTTAGTGAGACCCGGTTTCCAAATAAAGAATAAAAAATAGGACTGGGGGTGTAGCTCAGAGGTAGAGTGCCCCTGGGTTCAATCCCCAGTACTGCAAAAAAAAAAAAAAAAAAAAGAAGGAACTGAGATTGGGGTCTGATGGGCCTCCCCACTGGAAGAGCCCCGGACGCATCTCCACTCCCCAGTGCCCTTCCCCACAACTACACTCTTCCAGTGTGCCGAGAGAGTCCTTTATGGTTGGCCTCTCAGTTTTGAGACACCTGGGTTTGCATCCCTTTTGGGCTGTGTGACTGGTGCGCGCCAGGGGACGGACATTTGCCTCTCTGCACTCAGCTGTCCCCTGCGGTCTCCCCTCCCCTCTCTGTATCCCAGTACTGGGGATTGAACCCAGGAGCATTCTACCTCCGAGCTATACCCCCAGTCCTATTTTTTATTCTTTATTTTAAAACATGGTCTCACTAAGTTCTGGAGAGCCTCACTAAGTAGCTGAGGCTGGCTGTGAACCCAGATCCTCCTGTATCCCAGTGGCCAGTTTCTGCACACTTGCGCCCAGTGCCTTTGTGCACGGTCATCTATTGGTCCAGCAGCGAATGGCGTGTCCTGTCGGGAGGCTGGGAGCTGAGGAGAGGAGACGCCAGGTCTTTCCTGGCTCTGGGCAGCCTCGTGTCCAGTGGCACCTCCTCCGTGGTCCATCTCTCCCATACGTGGACTGCAGTGGGGCTCTCTGAGGCTTCGCTGGAAGGGTTGAGAAGGATGGACAAGCACGAGAGCCATGTGGCGGTCACTGAGGGGACATCACACACACTGGGCCGTCTCCATGGCTCCCAGGTTTGCAAGGGCCTTGTTCCCCCTAAAACGTCAGCACCGGCTCGACCTGGTGACAAGAGGAATTCTGAGTGAACCCCTGTGGCAGCGTGACCGGCTGACCTCCCACCCCCTTTGAAGAAATAGCTGTGCTGCAAATGACACATCAATGAAAGGAAGTGCACCTTTCCTTTGTCTGAAAGAGCGGCTCTTCGCCTATCTGGGTCACCTACTTCTCTGAGATACCGATGATTAAAGATAGGGACCATCAGCCATGTGCACTGGCTCACACCTGTGCCATCCCAGTATTGGGAGGCTGAGACAGGAGGATCACAGACTCGAGGCCAGCCACAGCAACACAGGAAGACCTTTAGCAAAACTTAGCGAGACCCTGTTTCAAAATAAAAAAATATAGAAAGGGCTGGGGGTAGCCGGGCGTGGTGGCTCACGCTTGTAATCCCAGCATTCGGGAGGCTGAGACTGGAGGATCCGGGTTCGCGGCCAGCCTCAGCTACCTAGTGAGGCACTCCGCAACTTAGTGAGACTCGGTTTCAAAATAAAAAGAATAAAAAATAGGGCTGGGGGTGTAGCTCGGAGGTAGAATGCCCCTGAGTTCAATCCCCAGTACTGCAAAAACAAAAAAAAAAAAACAGAAAGGGCTGGGGGTATAACTCAGATATAGAATGCCTCTTGGTTTAATACTTAAAAAAACAAATGGATGTGGATCATTTTACCAGAAAAAGAAAAATACATACACCTGTACAAGTCGACGCAGGCCTGCGTGCTTCCCAGCCTGGGTGCCCTCTCTCGACCACTGACACCCTGCTACGTCAGCTGTACTCCAAGTGGTTTGGCCAGAGGGTCTGTGTGTCCTGGGGCAGGAGCTGCCTTATGTCACCGAACGCTTGTCACCTGCCAGGGCCGCGTTTCCCTTTATGCCTAGAATTATTCCAGTACTCACACAGTCGCGGTGTTGCTGAAGATGGTAAGCCAGGAACACACAAGGTGTGTGCGTGCATGGGAGTGCACCTGTGTGCGCGTGCCTGTGTGCAGTGCTCAGAAGTGAGTTCGAGTGAGGGGGTCTCCCTGGAGAGGGTCTCCCTCCAGGGCCACGGTGGACCACGAAGAGCAGAGTGGCCCTGCCCAGGATTTCTTCTTTCTGCCTTTATTTTGTTGGCGGAGGGTGCTGAGGATTGAACCCAGGAGCTTTACACCTCCAGCCCTGTTTTTATTATTATTATTATTATTATTATTATTATTATTATTATTATTATTATTTATCTTCTTCCTCCTCCTCCTTCTTCTTAGTTACTGGGGATTGAACCGAGGAGCATTCTGCCTCTGAGCTACATGCCCAGCCCTATTTATTATTTTGAAACGAGTCTCACTAAGTTGTGGAGGGCCCTGCTAAGTTGCTGAGGCTGGCTGCGAACCTTCCATCCTCCTGTTGCAGCCTCCCAAGTACTGGGATTGCAGTCTTTCTTCCTCTTGAAACTAGAAGATTGGAAGCGCCATCTTTGAAATATTAAGATTTGAAATGTGGCGGTGAAGGTGGGGGAGGGTGGGAAGCCCCAGCAGGGTACCATCGGGACGGCTGCTTTGAGAGCGACTCGGTGGCACCTGGGGCTGCTGTATGAACCTCACCTGGGGCTTTGGGTCTAGCAGTGTGGCGTGTGAGCAGACCGGCAATGATGGGTGAGGATATGAATGGGTGTGTGTAAAGACAGAGCATCTTTGGTTTTATTTTAAATTTTTTTCCGAACTGGGGATTAAATCTAGGGTTATTCTACCTCTGATCTACACCCCCACCCCTATTTCCTATTCTTTATTTTGAAACAGGGTTTTACTAAGTTGCAGAGGGCCTCATTAAGTAGCTGAGGCTGGCTGTAAACCCCAATTCTCCGGTCTCAGCCTCCCAAGTACTGGGATTACCAGCGTGTGCCACCATGCCTGGCTCCCCTTTATTTCAAGAAAATGATTAGTTATATTGTCATAACAAAATATATACATATGTGTGTGTGTGTATATATATAATTTTTTTTTTTTTTTTTAATAAAAATGGTGTTCCGCCAGCAGTACTACCAAGTTACACGCTCTTCCTTGAGTCATGGTTCTGTGTCAGTTTTTTTTTCATCCAGTTTAATTTGCTGAGACAGTAGCCACTGGCATGATCAATATATTCCTTCCAGGCCGTGCTTCGATTCGGACGGGAACCGCCTGTGCCGGGGTCACGCGTGACAGTTGGCCACGACACGGATCACCCCTGAACAACAACCCTTCTTTCCTGGGTGCCACGTGACTTGTCCGGGATTCTGACTCTGTGTGTGTCTCCCTTCTCTTTTGCAGATTCTTGACGAATTCAAGAAGGACTCCTCCGTGTTCATCCTGGGGTAAGGACCTGTCCTCTGTTACTGCTGTTCAGGGGTGGGGGTGACTGGGAGAGAGAGGGGACACCTCTGTGCAGACCTCCACAGGGAGAGGGCCCCCTACCAGGGCACTGGCCATCCCGAGCCTGTGGCATGGGTCCAAGATAGTCCAGAAGGTTCTGTAGAGAAGCCCAAGTGCTCAGGGCCTCCTTACTAGAGTGTGCTTCCTGGAACTGGACAAATTAATAGTTTTTTTTTTTAAGAAAAAATTAAAGTGATATTAATGGTCTATTAAGTCTGGGAAATTCCTTGTTAAGCGAGTTGAACTCAATTAAAATGAGAAGTGTGTAAAGTGGTTGATGTGGTGCCCAGCATGTGATAAGGGCTCACATATAGAGTAATAATATTAAAAAGTCAGGGCGAGCCAGGCATGGGGGGCACGCTTGTAATCCTAGTACTTGCGAGGCTGAGACCGGAGGATCCGGGTTCTTGGCCAGCCTCAGCTACTTAGTAAGGTTCTCTGCAACTTAGTGAGACTCTGTTTCAAAATAAAGACTAAAAAATAGGGCCGGGGGTGTAACTCAGAGGTAGAATGCCCCTGGGTTCCATTCCCACCAGTATCACCCAAAAAAAAAAAAAAAAAAAAAAAAAAAAGTCAGGACTAGCTGGGTGTGTAATCCCAGTATTTGGGAGGCTGAGACAGGAGAATAGGAAGTTCGAGGATAGCCTCAGCAATGAAGTGAGACTCTAGGGAACCTAGCAAGACTCTCAAAAACAAAAATTAGGCCGGGTGTGGTAGCACACGCCTGTAATCCCAGTACTTGGGAGGCTGAGACAGGAGGATTGCAAGTTCAAAGTCAGCCTCGGCAACTTAGCAAGACCTTGTTTCCAAATAAAAAGTAAAACAGGACTGGAGGTGTAGCCCAGAGGGAGAATGTTTCTGGGTTCAATCCCCAGTACCACAAAAACAAAAATTAAAAAGGACTGGGACTGTAGTTCAGAGGTGAAATGTTCCTGGGTACTACAAAAAAACAAAAACCAAAGCAAACAAACAGAAAGTTCAGGGCTGCAGGACTTGTCAGGACCTTTCACATGCTGCATGATTCCCCATATAGGGATTTATAAGGCCTCTTGTGCTTCCCAAGCCTGTCTGCTTGGGAGACATGTTTGCCTTGGAGCTGGTGGTGCTAGAATGTGGCCTGGGGCGTGGACTGAGTCCTCCCTCACCAACCAGTGGCTTTTCCACTGTCATTCTGCAAACCAGAACGCTAAGACTCCAACAGTACCTGTCAGACGAGTCTGCTCTTCATGGTGTTCTGAGTCTGGTTAGGAAGGTTGGTCCCGTGGCTAGTGACGGGAGCCAGCTGAAGGCACATTTCACCTCTGGAGACAGTCTGAAAGGTCTCCTCCTCCCTTCTGCCCATGCTCAAGGGCGGTGCTCACTTCCCTGGGGCTCCTGGGTGGGGGCAGCCCCAGCCTGCTGGCGGGGCGGGGTGCGGCCCCTGTTCACAGTGGTCCACCCCTCTTCTCCCACCCAGCAAGCTTCTGACCACCGGATCCACGGCTCCCCCTGCTCCCCCGGAGTGTCCTTCTCGGGCGATTTCTCCCTATCTTCAGAGCCCCCCTTCCTTCCTTCCTTCCTTCCTTCCTTCCTTCCTTCCTTCCTT
>PVLC010013221.1:0-20000 GCA_004027655.1 Graphiurus murinus | reverse complement strand
CTGGAGGGCGGCTGCGGGTGACCTTAATTTACCTCCTGTGCCTTTCTCAGTCCTGATACCCTTTGACCACTTTCCCTAAAAGGAACACGCTATCTCAGCTGATGGGTGGACTGCCAAGGTGGTCGCCGCCCCATCCTGCAGGTGGCCCACACCTGAGACTCACCAAGAGTGTGGCTGCGAGACTGTATACATTTGACCTTGACCTCAGCCAGGTGTTTCCAGATAGGAAAGACTCAGGACCTTGGGGACTTGGACTCAGAAGTCCCCCAGGGATGCCCTGAGATGCTGGGCTGCCCTGCCTGGCTCCCTCCCCCCACCACGGCCACCTGCCTTGTCCCCTTCAGGTACCTCACGGGTGACCAGCTGCGCAGCGAGTCTTCGACGGAAGCGTACATCCGCTGCCTGCGCCTGGGCTGCCGCTGCATCGAACGTGAGTAGCTTTGCTGGAGATGGACTTCTGGAAAGTGTCCCATTACGGTGGGAGGCCGGGGCCAGCAGCAAAGGCTGTTCCATTAACCTTGGTCTGTCTCCTGTTTTCAAAGAAAGGCAAATAAGTGGCCTCTAGTTTTAGCTTGGGTTCCTGGGCATACTCGGGCACCTCATGTCACCTCTATGGGAGGAACCCCTGGGCAACTATGCAAAGGCCACTTGGGGCACCCCTGGCTGGACCATTGACAGAGGCCTGGTTCCCCTCCTGTCTTCTCGTCCCTTCTTAGTTCATTCCTTTCCAGCTTCACGTGGCCACCAGAGGCTTGTAAGTGTGTGTTTAGCCAGCTTCTCATTTTGCAACAGTAGAATGCCCCAGATAATTGGTGAAAGGTTGGTTTTGATCCTGGTTCTGGACCTGAAAGGGGGGGGGGCATTACTGTAGGCCTCAGATGAAGCACAGCATGTCAAGAGAGAATAGCAGAGAAACTGACACCATCAGTTAGGAAGCAGAAGAGAAAGAGGAAGAGGCGGACCCCACAGTCCACTTCAAGGACACGCCCTCAATGACCTAAACACCTGCCCCTAGGCCCCGCCTCTTAAAGGTCCTACCTTTTCCCATAGCATATTCCCCTCTGGGGACCAGGTCTCTAACACATGGGCCTTTGGAGACACTTATCCAAACCTTAGCAGCATGTTTGTCTGGGAAAAGGTGCAAAGCAGGGATTCAGACTCCAATGTTGTCTGAAACACTCCTCGTGGTGTCAAAGTTTGGTAGCAGTTATTTGATAGAATCTCCTCAGTTTTGGTGCTTTCTTGCCCTCAGGAAGAAGCAAGTGTGAAAACTTGAAGTTGGCAGCCGTCAGCTCCTGTTACCTCTGGGGCTTGAAAATCTAGGGGTTGTTCACCTTCTCCAAAGTCAACTTCTGTTTGAATATTTTACCGTGAACCTTGAAACATTTTCTCATTGCTCTCTGTTCTATCAGCTGGAGAAAAAGGCAAGCCAAGTTTTAAACAGCTGAAATGAGAAAAAAAGATATGCTATAAATATCCTATTTGAAAAGAAGCATTGGAGCCGGGCGTGGTGGTACACACCTGTAATCCCAGTACTTGGGAGGCTGAGACAAGAGGATCACAGGTTCACCGCCAGCCTCAGCAACTGAGTGAGGCCTCTCCTTAGGGAGATCCATTTTACATATAAAAAAATAAAACAGGGTTGGGGCATATCTCAGAGTAGAATGCCCCTGGGCTCAATCCCCAGTACCACAAACAAATAAACAAACAACAACAACAAAAAACCCCAAGAAGCATTGGAACTCATTCTCTTGAGAAATGTTCTGCATCACATAAGCGTGTAGGTAACCAGGTGTGCACAGGTGACCCTGTGTGTGCGTGGTGGTGTGCTCTGTGTCCCGGTAACCGAGCTAGCACGGGAGCCAGGGCCCTGGATGGACACACTGCAGAGTTGAGGTTGCCCCATTTCTCCCCTTAGTGGACTGCTGGGACGGGCCTGATGGGAAGCCTATCATCTACCACGGCTGGACGCGGACGACCAAGATCAAGTTCGATGACGTCGTGCAGGCCATCAAGGACCACGCCTTTGTCAGCTCCAGGTCAGTTGCTTGGTCTCCAGGTGACTTGCCTTGAAGGGGAAGCAGCTCGGGCTGGATAGACAGACGGACAGACACACATCTCCTCTCCCAAGCACAGGGCCCCCTCGTGCATCTTGCTACAGTCAGTGCCCAGGGCTGGTAAGAGGCCCCCTGGGCCACAGTGGGATTACAGGGGTCTTTTAACACCCAGGCATGAAACAGTATCCATGAGAGTAGACTCTGGAATCCTTCTCTTCGAGTCTGAATCCGGCTCTGTTAATAACCAACCAATCTAGGCTAGGCCCTTATTGTTCTATGCTGCAGTTCCCCCATCTGTTTTCTTTCTTTTTATTTTCTTTTCTCTTTTTTTTTTTATTATTAGGGATTGAACTTTGGGGCATTCTACCTCTGAGCTACAAACCCAGCTGTTTTTATTTTTTGTTTTGAATCAGGCTCTCACTAAGTTGCTGAGGCTGGCCTCGAATCTGTGATCTTCCTGCCTTAATCTCCTCCGAAGTATTGGGATTACAGGCATGCATCATCATGCTTGGCTGGTTCCCACATCTTAAAAAATGGAGGTGATAATTACATGTGCTTTACCAGGCTGCTGTAAACAGTAAATGAGATGACACATACCAAGTGCTTAATACTGTCCCTGCTGGAAAAGAAGTGTTCAGAAATAGTCTTTCTCCCTCCTTCCCATCCATCCATCCATCCATCCATCCATCCATCCATCCATCCTTCCTGGAAATTGAACCCAGGGGCATTCTACCTCTGAGCTACACCCCCAGCCCTTTTTGTTTTTGGAACAGGATCTCATTAGTTTGCTGAGAGTCTTGCTAAGTTGCTGAGGCTGGTCTCAAATCTGTTAACCTCCTGTTTCAGCCTCCCAAGTCCTGTGGTTACAGGCATACACCACCACACCTGGCTGGTTTTTCTTTTTTATTACACTTCATACATTCCTAGAACTGGATGGAAGCATTGTGCTGAGACAATGAAATAATGAATGTCTTTCCCTCCCTGGCAGGAAACCTTTAAGTCCCTGCCCACACTGTCCCCATTTCTGCATCCTCCTGCCGTGACCTCGGCCCTTTCTTGGGCTGACTTCTGTTGTCAGTGGAACACTGAAGGACTCTTGCACTCCCAGAGATGGTGAAACTACTGCTCAGACTTTGTCAGCTCTCTGTCACTGTAACAAAGTACCCGAGACTGTTAACTTACACAGTGAAAAGGCTTATTTGGGCTTCTAGTTTTAGAGGTTGCAGCACATGACCGATGGGCCCCACTGTTCTGAGAGGTGGTGTATCATGGCTTGTGCACATGGTAGATCAAAACCACTCACACCGTGAGCCAGGGTCCCAGAATCCCCTTCAAGGACCCCCAGCGACCTAAAGATCTCCCCCTTGGCTACATTTCCTAAAGGTTCCCACTCCCAGCACTGCTGCCCTGGGGACCAAGCCTTTGACACCTGCGCATTTGAAGAACATCTGTGTTCAAACTGTAGCCAACTTCTTGGAGAGTTTGCTTTCCAGGATGTAGGTGCTTGAACCTCTACATGGTTGTGAGTTGATATGTGTTTATAGGACATGGTCTTATTCAATAATTTTTTTTTCTTTTCCTGGTAAAAATAGGTCTGGAGTCATTGAGCACTTAAGAGGGCTAGAAACTTATAATCAAATATATTAATATTTTTGCAGCAAGTGAATGAACATTTATTTTTTTAAGTTTATCACTACTATTCTTTAAAAAAATTTTTTTATATTAATTAGTGCATTGTAATCATACATGTTTGTTAGGTATAAGCTTATAAAGCATATATGCACACATTTCTCATTTAACCCCTTCCCCAATTCCCACCCCACTCCCTCGCCCTCCTTCCTTCTCAAGTTCAGTTTAGTGATTGACTTTGATATATTTGTGAAAGTATCATGTGCATTAGGGTGCCCCCTCCCCACCCTTGTCCATCCCCCTCAGTTAAGTCAACTTCTTTGCTTATCTAGGGTTTCTCCTTTTTCATCTGGAGTCCCTCTTATGCCCCATCTTCTCCCTAGCATCCGCATATTAGGGAGAACATATGCTTTTTTACTCTTTGTGACTAACTAATCTTACTTAACATAATGTTTTCCAGTTGCATCCATTTCCCTGCAAATAACATGATTTTGTTCTTCTTTATGGCTGAGTAAAATTCCATTGTGTACATAGTAGATGAACATTTATATGAAAGAATTTTTAGAGGATTATAAGCTGCATCCATTCGGTTCAGAGTTGGCCACCAATTGAGTTTTGGCACCCAACTTCCCAGGGCCCCTCTGTTCTGGAAGCTTTTGAGCCGTTGGGTTCTGCTCAGGCGTATGGACTGTACAGGGAACCGCTTGGCCCTGTGCTTCCCAGGGCTGCTGGGGCCAGGGTGGATTTGAGTTGATATTAGGTTAGATAATTTTATTTTAAACCTTTCCTCCCACATTCATTTTCATCCAGAGATGTGGCTTCCTATTTATGCTAATGACACAGCTCCTTTTATTTTATTTTTTATTTTTATTTTTTGCAGTACTGGGGATTGAACCCAGGGGTATTCTACCTCTGAGCTACACCCCCAGTACACACACATAGATAACAAATGTACACATATGAGCTTACATAAATGCGTATCAGTGATACATGAATACTGAAAAAACTAATACACTTTATGAAAGTAGAGTTAATAAGTAGATTGGGGTAGCCCATGTCCCTGCGACAATCATAACAATGTTAAGGTGACTCTAGGTAACATACGAGGGTCTGTGGAGTTATCTTTTCACCTTTTCTGTAGGGTTTGACATTAAAAAGAAAATTGGGGGGTTCTGTTCTGGGTGTAAGTTTAAACATGTGGGCGGATGGAAAGAGAGGAACTGAGGCAGTGGCCGTGGCGTTTGTACCTGGACACAGTAAGTGCCGGAAAGTGACTTTCATCGACGAGTCTTCTGGGGTTGGAACGGCTCCAGGGAGCGGGGAGCTGCCGTGAGTTCTGAGGCGCAGACCCCTCCCAGGCAGCTGTTCGTCCAGTGGCTTGGGAGTCTGTCCATCAGCCTGGGGCAGCCGTGGAGGGCGTCTGCACCGTGCCCCTCCCCGAGCTGACCCCAGCCCCTCTGCCCGCAGCTTCCCGGTCATCCTGTCCATCGAGGAGCACTGTGGCGTGGAGCAGCAGCGTCACATGGCCAAGGTGTTCAAGGAAGTGTTCGGCGACATGCTGCTGACCAAGCCCACGGAGGCCAGCGCTGACCAGCTGCCCTCACCCAGCCAGCTGCGGGAGAAGATCATCATCAAGGTGCGCCACCCCCGGCCACTGTCGTCCACGGAGGGTGGGGAGCCCACCAGGTCAGGCGCTGCTTGCCAACTCCCCGACCTTGGGCAAGGTCGTTTAACCTCTGGGTGCCTCTGTGTCCTGTCTGGTCTCGGGGGACAATGTCATGGATGCCACCTCGTTAGTTTGCTGGGAGCAGATGTGTAGGATGGGTGTGAAGTGCTTGAGACTGTGTCCGTCCTGTGGCAGGTGCTCTGTAAGCACTAACTTCTGATCGATCATTCATTCATTAATTCATTCATTCATTCACCTTCACCATGCTCCTGGCTGAGTTAGCCTCATGTAGGTTCTGGTGGCCCAGGTGCTGTTCCCACCCTCCAGCTGGTGTGGGAGGTGACAGTTGTTAAAACAGCTACGAGCGACCATAGGGTGGTGGGGCTGGTATTGCCTGTGCGTGGGGAGAGATACGTGACTGTACCTGGCCCCAGTGCCAAAGGAACACTTGGGTGTTTGTATTATTAGGATAAAGAGACCAGAGATGCCGTGGCTTAGAGCACATGAGAGTTTATTTCTTCCTCCAATGAAGGAGAATGTTCTAGGAGCTTTACGGTCTGGCCCACAGGTGATTCAAGGACACAGGATCCCCACATTGTACCCTACTGTCTCCCACAGCAGGGGTTTAGCTGGAGTCCCACAGACCTTAAAGAATGCATGGCTAGAATTTGGGGAGGGGCAGCATATGAACTTGAGTGGGGAAGAAAGCATTGCACCTCATTTTTATTAGCTTGTGTGTAAACCTCACAACTTCCTCCCATCATGAATGCTGGTGGCAAGCTGCCCGGGCTTTGGCACCAGCACAATGCATAGATAGTTCCATATCACGTTTATAGTTGTTGATATTGCAAAATAACCTTGTGCTCGATGCTACTTGGGAATTAGGGACGTGATCAGACCTGCCTCTGGATCTTATCTAAGATGTTAATTCTTGGGAATTAGGGACGTGATCAGATCGGCCTCTGGATCTCATTTAAGATGTTAATGAAGAAGCACGTCTATTGGTGTATAGTGTATTGCAGTTCTTTTTACTTACTATTTTAATAATTGTATTTCAGTGTAATTGGTTTCCCCTGCAAGTGCGTGCATTGTTAATGTTCCGAGAAAGGGGTCTAGAAGTGTTCCCCAGATTTGACAGGGCTCATGGCACAAACATGAGGACAGTCTGCTCCAGTGTGGTGTCCTTACGTGGGGAAAAGCTGGGGCTCCAGCCCGCCTGTGTCCTGCAGTGTATTTAGAGCAGACCCTTTCCTGTAAGGGAGCGGTCAGGGTGAGCTCCCCTGAGCAGGTGGTCCTGAGCGCAGAGCTGGGTGTCAGGAGAGAGGAGCCGAAGGGCGGGGGGCAGGAAGGCGCAGGTGAATGCTCACTGGCTGGCTGATGCAGACCGATGCTTGCTGACTCACAGACCTAAACTCGGGTCTCCAGAGAGACGGGTTTTGTGAATTTCTTTTCCCTCAGCATAAGAAGCTGGGCCCCCGAGGTGACGTCGACGTCAATGTGGAGGACAAGAAAGATGAGCACAAGCAGCAGGGAGAACTGTACATGTGGGATTCCATCGACCAGGTGGGTCGTACCTGCTAAGGATGCCGCCTCCCAGCCCTCTTAGGGTGCCCTGGGGAGCGGAGAGGACTCCCATCCTACTCCCATTTTGAGCCCAGTGAATTTGTCTTCGTAATTAAACCTTTTCATTTGTACTTTGGAAATTTTATTTTGGATGATGATGATGATGATGATTTTGGTGCTGGGGATTGAACCCAGGGGCATTCTACCTCTGAGCTACACCCTCACCCTCATTTTATTTTTATTTATTTATTTAATTTTTGTTGTTGTTTTTTTTTTTTGTATTAGGGATTGAGCCCAGGGGCATTCTACCTCCGAGCTACATCCCCAGCCCTATTTTTATTCTTTATTTTGAAACAGGGTCTCACTAAGTTGCAGGGGGCCTCACTAAGTAGCTGAGGCTGGCTGTGAATCTGTGATCCTCCTGTCTCAGCCTCCCAAGTACTTGTGGGATTACAAGTGTGTGCCACTGTGCGCGGCTTTTATTTTTATGAGAGTCTCACTACTACTTGCTGAGACTGTCCTCGAACCTGCAATTCTCCTGTCTCAGCCTCCCAAGTAGTAGGATTACAGGCGTGCACCACCACACCCAGCTTTATTTATTTATTTTGAAACAGGGTCTCACTAAATTGCTGAGGGTCTTGCTAAGTTGCTGAGACTGGCCTCGAACCTGTGATCCTCCTGTCTCAACTGGATTATTGGTGTGCGCCACTGCATCCAGCCTATTTTTAAATAATTTTATATTCAGTCTAATATTTATTTACACACAGTGGTACAGAAAGTCCCCAGATATCTTCACACAGCTTTCCCAAATACGAACATCTTCCATTACCATAGTACGATTGTCACAATCAGAAAATTAACAACGGCATAATACTGTCAGCTAATCTGTAGACCTTAGTTCAGTTTTACCAGTTTGTCCACTAATGTCCTTTTTCTGGTCCAGGATGCCACCTGCTTTTCATTGACCTGACTTCCTAGCATCCTCCCATCTGGGAGAGTCTCACGGGAAATCTCTCTCTCTCTCTCTTTTTTTTTTTTTTTTTTGTGGTACTGGAGATTGAACCCAGAGGCATTCAACCTTTGAGCTACACCCCCAGCCTGATTTTATTTCTTATTTGGAAACAGGGTCTCACTAGGTTGATTCAAGTCTATTTACTGAGGCTGTCCTCGAACCTGTGATCCTCCTGTCTCCCAAGTACAGGGATCTCAGGCATGCACCATATGCCCGGCTGGAATCTCATTTGAAGCTCTAAAGCCTCCTCCCTTAGCCTAACATGCAAACCCATTTGAGCATGTTTTTTACTGGTCTGTTCTTACATCCTGGAAATAAATATAAAAAATATAGTTAAAAACTTAAGTTGATGTGACAGCAGGGCGTGGTGGTGCACGCTTGTAATACCAGCATTTGGGAGGCTGAGACTGGAGGATCTGGGTTTGCGGTCAGGCTCAGTTACATAGTGAGGCCCTCCGCAACTTAGTGAGACCCTGCTTCAAAATAAAGAATTAAAAAAAAAATAGGGCTAGGGGTATAGCTCGGAGGTAGAATGCCCCCGAGTTCAATCCCCAATACTGGGGGAAAAAAAAAAAAACCCAAAACTTAAGTTAATATGAAAGTCACAATTAAATGTTGCAGAAGACGTCTTTAGATCAACTGGCTGAAAAATACAGAAAATCTTAAAAAGTAGAAGAAACAAGCTGGGCGTGATGGTGCATGTTTGTAATCCCAGTACTTGGGAGGCTGAAACAGGAGGACCACAGATTCTCGGCCAGCCTTAGCTACTTAGTAAGGCCCTCTGCAACTTAGTGAGACCCTGTTTCAAAAATAAAGAATAAAAAATAGGGCTGGGGGTGTAGCTCGTAGGTAGAATGCCCCTGAGTTCAATCCCCAGTACCAAAAAAAAAAAAAAAAAAAAAAAAAAAAAAAAAAAAAAAAAAAAAAAAAAAAAAAAAAAAAAAAAAAAAAAAAAAAAAAAGAAAAGAAAAGAAAAGAAAAAAAAAAGAAACAGGGATACCAGTCAATCCTATCCTTCATAAAAGGCTGAAAATTTACTATGCAGTAGAAATTTGATATTAAGCTGTATCTACTTTTAGAAACACTGTTTTTAAAGGTTCCCCAAAGGACAAAACAAGCCCAACATAGTTGTCTGTCTTTTTTTTTTTTTTCTTTCTTCTTGGTACTGGAGATTTAACCCAGAAGCATATTACCTCTGAACCACATCCTCTGCCCTATTTTATTTTTAATTTTGTGACAGAGTCTCACTCATTTGCCGAGACTGGCCTTGAACCTGCGATCCTCCTGTCTCAGCCTCCCAGGCACTGGGATCATAGGCATGTGCCACCACACCCAGCTCAGTGTTTTAAAAAAAGAAATGTCTCAAGGGGGAGGGGGAGTGGAGTCACCCTAAATGTCTGAAACTGGGCAGAGAGACTCGCCAGTGACTACAGAGTTGATGGGTTGAGACTTCTGGGGAGACTGATGTCAGCTTTGCTCTCCAGAAATGGACTCGGCACTACTGTGCCATCGCCGACGCCAAGCTGTCCTTCAGCGACGACATTGAACAGGCCGTGGAGGAGGAACCGCCCCAGGTGGGTGCAGACCCCTCTGCTCTGACCTTGCTGGTCTTTGGAAACCTCTCTATATAGGCTTACCTTACCCTGAAGCTGGCTGGCATGGGGAGTCCTCAGCACCAAACACCTGTCTTTGGGTACCAAAGCCTGGCTGGCTCTTCTCTGATTGGCTGGCTGGCCCTGGTGCTTAACCAATAAGCTTCCAAATCCTGGCTGGCTCTTTTCTGATTGGCTGGCCGGCTCTGGTACTTAACCAATAAGCTCTCTCCTTCTCACTGCTGGCCGTCTTCTGTGTAGTTTCTGGGGTGCAGTCCCAGGATGGTATGGCGCTTGAGACTGTGTAGAGCAGAATTAAAGCCTCTATTGGAGACCCCTGTCTCCAGGAGCCCAGGGGTCCCCCGCAGATGGGAGCTGTCAGGAGAAGGTGGCAGGCGGGAGGGCAGTGGCAGCTGTCAGAAGCCCCTGCTTTTCTCCGTGGCCCAGGACACGCCCCCCACGGAGCTGCATTTTGGGGAGAAATGGTTCCACAAGAAGGTCGAGAAGAGGACGAGCGCGGAGAAGCTGCTGCAGGAGTACTGCGCGGAGACCGGAGCCAAGGACGGCACCTTCTTGGTGCGGGAGAGCGAGACCTACCCCAACGACTACACCTTGTCCTTCTGGTAGTGTGCTTTCCTGCTCGGGCCCCTGCCCCCGGGACCCTGGCCGCAGTTACGACCTCGGGGCTGACAGCGTCCCTGTCCCCGCAGGCGGTCGGGCCGCGTGCAGCACTGCCGGATCCGCTCCACCATGGAGGGCGGCGCCATGAAGTACTACCTGACCGACAACGTCACCTTCAGCAGCATCTACGCCCTCATCCAGCACTACCGCGAGGCGCACCTGCGCTGCGCCGAGTTTGAGCTCCGCCTCACCGACCCTGTGCCCAACCCCAACCCGCACGAGTCCAAGCCGTAGGTCCCATGAGATCCCGTGAAGCCAGGGGGCAACTGCTCCTGTCCCCCGCCCCATGGGTCCCCTGGCCCTAGCCTTCTGGGGTCTCAGGAGTCCCCCAGCCATGACCTCTGCACTCTTTTATCTTTTCTCTCCTCCCCTAGCTTTCTTCTTTACTTTTCTCTCTGTGGTCTCTTCATAGTCCTGAGGACTTGGGCTTATTTTTAGAGGTTAATCTTTTTGGATTACTAGAGCTCTTTCCGATTTATTCTGACAGCGAATGAAGAAAAAAGAATTTGCAAGAGTCCTTTTTCCAGGAAAGTGACTCTTAAGTTGTTTCTTGCAAGAGACCAACCAATTCTGTAAATTTTTATATATGTATATATATATACATATATAAAATTTACATATACATATTTATTTATTTTTGTGTGTGTATGGTATTGGAGATTGAACCCTGGTGTGTTCTATCTCCGAGCTACACCCCTAGCCCTATTTTTGTTTTTAAAATTTTTTGTTTGTTTTGAAACAGGGTCTTGCTAAGTTGCTGAGGCTGGTCTTGAACCTGCAATCTTCCTGTCTCAGCCTCCCAAGTACTGGGTTTACAGGCATGTGCCACTGTGCCCGGCCTGAAAGTAGATAACTTTTTAAAAAGAAGATAGCTAAAATTCCTACTTCTGAGGAAGCTGGGTTACCTACGGCAACCTAAGTTTTGTATATTCCCCATCTATTTCATATGGCTTGCCTTTTTTTTTTTTTTTTTGTACTGGGGATTGAACCCAGGGGCATTCTACCTCTAACCTACACCCCCAGCCTATTTTGTATTCTTTATTTTTGAAACAGGGTCTCACTAAGTTGCAGAGGGCCTCACTAAGTTGCTGAGGTTGACCATGAACCCTCGATCCTCCTGTCTCAGCCTCCCAAGTACTGGGATTACAAGCGTGCACCACCATGCCCGACTCATGGCTTGCCTGTTAAAACTTACCATTTCACATATTAAGAAATAACCCTAAGCTGGGCGTGGTGGCGCACGCTTGTAATCCCAGCATTTGGGAGGCTGAGACCAGAGGATCCGGGTTCGCGGCCAGTCTCAGCTTCCTAGTGAGGCACTCCGCAACTTAGTGAGACTCGGTTTCAAAATAAAGAATAAAAAATATAGGACTGGGGGTATAGCTTGGAGGTAGAATGCCCCTGAGTTCAATCCCCAGTATCGCAAAAAAAAAAAAAAAGAAAGAAAGAAATAACCCAAACACAGCAGAAACCCCTCCCCGGCTCCCATGAGCTCTTAGACTTTCCAAGCCCCACTGCAGCCACCGTGCTGCTCTTGGAGGGAGGCCGTCAGGCTGCAGCGGGACGTCGGGTAGAGCTGAGTCGGTTATGTCTCTTGTCCTCTACTTGGACTCAGCCTCCTGCTGTTCTGTTTAGAAATCTCGGTCTTTGGAGGCATCGATGGCTGGGGACATCCTTGTATGATATGGGTGTTTCCAGGGCCAAATTCCAGGGCTCCCTGCAACCCATTACTCTGTCCCCCCGGGGAGCTGGCCAGCAGCCCGGGAGGACTCTCACCTGGCTGTTCCCCCCGCCCCGGACACAGGTGGTACTATGACAGGCTGAGCCGCGGAGAGGCAGAGGACATGCTGATGCGGATCCCCCGCGACGGCGCCTTCCTCGTGCGGAGGCGGGAGGGGACTGACTCCTACGCCATCACCTTCAGGTAGGCCGGCGGCCGGGCAGGCGCCCCCCCAGAGCAGGCAGAGGAAGAGGGCAGGCGTGGAGCACAGGGGAACTTTGCAGTCGTGCCAGCATACGGCTGTCTCCTGGGCCACCTGGTGTCACCTTTCAGCCGCGCTGTGGCATTGCCGTTACCTCTGTTCTTCCAAGGTGGAGGCACGGCGAGGGTTAAGAGTTCGTAGAAGCATGCGGCCAGGGGCTGGGGTTCGAATCCAGACAGCGCCTGTCTGTGGCCTCAGAGATCCAACTTCCTCCAACCGGCATCTGCCTGACCCCCACCCCTGACCGGCTCCAGGACCCTGGCTGTCTAGTTTCGCCCCCAAAACCGCCCCCTCTACCAGTGACAGTGGGGGAGAGGTTGGGATCCAGTCCTCATCCATCCCCAGCCCCATGTTTTCTTGTGTGTTCTGTTTAGGGTGACGGCCCCATACATGGAGTTGCTAACTGTGTTGTACCCATTGGGCTGCTTCCGGGGCTCCTCCGATTGAGCCCTTACCTGCAGCCTGTGATGGGCACCTGTAGTTACTACAAGAGAGGAAGAGGAATTCAGAGAGGTCAAGTGACCTGCCAGGGGTCACACAGCCGTAGAGCCGGCTGAGTCTGAGTTTCAGCCAACCTCCAAAGCCTCCCCTCTTGACTCCAGAGCCCCCAGCATCAGGCCCGTGGGCCCATTAGGCCTGCGTGTGTCTTTTGCCTGGAGATGTGAAAAATAGGGAAATTTCCTCTAAAACAAAATCCATATTGCTTCTTGTGAAAAGAGCAGTCAGTGGGGGTTCCGGGCCGTGTTTCCAGGTGGAAATGGCTTCCAGTGCTCTGTTGCTGCTCTGGGCTGCCCAGAACCTCCTGCCCGCTCTGCTCCCCCCCCCCCCCCCGTTCCTCTTGCCTGGGCCTGTCCGTCTTGGTTCCCTGTCATCTTGTGGTTCTAGGATTGGGCTTTCTACTCCCTTCTCCCCTGCACCTCAGAGCTCAAGCTGCTTTCCTGGCGAAGGTCATTAACACCATGGCTTACTGGGGCCCACTGTGGGTCTGCTCCAGGCAGACAGGACTGAGTCCAGCGCGGCTTGTCGGTGCTTTGTGCCGAGTGTGGGGAGCCCCGGGCCCCTGGGCACCGGTGCCTCGGCTCTTTCCTCCAGAGCTGTGTGTTGTGTGGTGCTGCTTGGCCTGGACGGGCATCGCTGTGGCTGGGGCCATGGCTGGGGACAGGCACCGCACGGTGCTGGATGGTGCTGGTTAACTAGGATGTGTTTGTGTGCAAGTGACTAAACCCAGACTCAACTGGCTGAAACCAAGAGGGCGATGGGTTGTGGGTGCAAGCTGGGGTGCCCCAACAGGCTTCGGGCCAGCCTCGCTGAAGCTCATCAGCACTTTTGCTCTCTCTGACTTCGCCTGTGACTGCCAGGATAGTGTCTAGCCAGCAAGTATCTTCCATCTTTGTTTTTATTAGTACTGGGGATTGAACCCAGGGGCATTCTGCCTCGGGACTACTTCCCCAGCCCCATTTTATTTCAAAACAGGGCCTCGCTAAGTTGCAGAGTGCCTTGCTAAGTTGCTGACACTGGCCTCAAACTTGCGATCCTCTTGTCTCAGCCTCCTGAGTCCTGGGATTACAGGTGTGCACCACCACACCTGACAATCTTTCATCTTTTTGATAATAGCTATTCTTTTTTTTCCCCTGTGGTACTAAGGATTCGACCCAGAGACATTCTGTCTCCAAGCTATACCCCCAGCCCTTTTTTGTTTGTTTTGAAACAGGGTCTCTCTAGGTTGCTGAGAGTCTAAGTTGCTGATGCTGGTCTTAAACCTGTGATCCTCTTGTCTCAGCCTCTCAAGTACTGGGATCACAGGTGGGTTTCACCATGCCTCGATGGATAACAGCTATTCTAACAGCTGTGAGATAATATCTCGTTGTAGTTTTTTTTTTTGCGGTACTAGGGGTGGAACTCCGGGGCATTCTACCCCCAAGCTATACCCCCAGCCCTATTTTTTATTCTTTATTTGGAAATAGGGTCTCACTAAGTTGCAGAGTGCCTCACTAGGTAGCTGAGGCTGGCTGTGAACCTGGATCCTCCAGTCTCAGCCTCCTAAATTCTGGGATTACAAGCATGCGCCCCCACGCCCGGCTTTGTTGTAGTTTTAATTTTCATTTCTAGCGATGCCAGACATTTGCCATATACCTGTTGGACATTTAGGTGTCTTCTTTTGAGAAATGCTTCTTCAGGCACTTTGCCCATTTTTTAATCAACTTGTTTTATCATTACTGAGTTGAGTTCCTTATATACTGTGGATATCAACACTTTATCAGATGTTAAGTATACACGTATTTTCTCGTATTGCGCAAGTTATCTCTTCGTTCTGTCAGTTGTTTCCTTGGCTTTGCAGGAGCTTTTCGGTTTGATGCAATCTCATTTGTCTGTTTCTGCTTTTGTTACCTTGAAAAATCACTGCTCAGACTAAAGTCATGAAGCGTTTCTCCTATGTTTTCTTCTTTTGGTACTGAGGATTGTACCCAGGGGCATTACACCTCTGAGATACACCCCCAGCCCTGTTTTATTTTTATTTTGAAACAGGGTCTCGCTAGGTTGATGAGAGTCTCATTACTTGGTGAGGCTGTCCTGGAACTTGTGATTCTCCTGTCTCAGTCTCCCAAGTACTAGGATTACAGGTGTGCGCCACCACACCCAGCTGTATGTTTTCTTCTAGTAGTTTTATAGCTTCCGAAGTCTCTAATCTATTTCGAGTTGAGTTTTCTATCAGGCGTGTGGTCATTTCACTCCTTTGCATGTGAATCTCCAGTTTTTCCTAGCTCCATTTATTGAAGAGTTTTTTTTTCCGCCTCCCGTATTGTGTGTTCTTGGCCTCTTTACTGGAAATCAATTTGCCATAAATGCGTGGACTTATTTCTGGGCTCTCTGTTCTATGTCTTTGGTTTATAGGCTAGCACCCTGCTGTTTGGATTGCAAAAGAGCCCTGTGCTGTATGCTTTGAAGTCAGGTAGTGTGACTCCTCCAGCTATGTTATTTTTTGCTCAAAATTTCTTTGGCTATTCAGAGTAGAATTTAGACATTTTGAAAATAAATCTTTGATTGACATATAGTATTTGTGCCTATGTAGGCAGTACAATGTTGTGTTTTGATTTGTGTATGCATGGAGTAGCGATGAACTCAGGGTAGTTACCTATCCATCACTTTAAACTTTTTTTTCTTTCTTTCTTTCTGTACTGGGGATTGAACTCAGGGACATTCTATCTCTGAGCTATACCCCTAGCCCTTTTTATTTTTTATTTTTGAAACAAGGTCTTGCTAGGTTGCTGAGAGTCTCACTAAGTAGCTGAGGCTGGCCTTGAACCTGTGGTCTCCTTGTTTCAGCCTCCCAAGTACTGGGATTACAAGTGTGCGTCACCATGCCTGGCTCACTTTAAACTTTTATTATTTCTTTATTGTGAGCACATCAAGGTAGACGTGTGTGTGTGTGTGTGTGTGTGTGTGTGTGTGTGTGTGTGTGTGTGTTACTGGGAATTGAACCCAGGGGCTTTCTTCTTCTCAGTTACACCCCCATCATCCCTTTTTACTTTTTATTTTGAAATAGAATCTTGCTAATTTACCGCAAACCTGCTATTCCCGTCTCAAGCCTCTAAGTACTGGTATTACAGGTGTGTGCCACTGTATCTGGCTTAGACATTTTTTTCTTTTTATACTGCGGATTTAACCCTTGGGCATTCTACCTCTGAGCTATAACCCCTGCCCTTTTTATTTTTAAATAGTATCTCCCTAAGTTACAATGTGTTGGCCTCTCAGCCTCCCAAGTACTGGGATCCCAGGTGTGTGCCAACAAACCCGACTTGGACATTTGTTTTTATAAGACCCTTTTGGCTGTGAAATTAGGATAGAAAGTTATTTTTCAAAATGTTTCTGTTCTTCTGAGAGCTGAAAAGACTGAAGTGTCTGTTTTGGTTTGATTTTTTTTCTGTGTCTCATTCCACATGAGTGAACAATTGAAAGACTTACTTCCTTTTTGAAAAGTAATTTCCCTGTTAGCCTGGTTGGGCCATTGAAGGCAAGGTTTAGGAATCAGGCCCCTGAGGTCTAGAGCAGGGCTCAGCAAACATTCTCTGTAAAGTCCCAGAGAGTAACTAACTTAGGTTGTGCAGGCCACGTGATCAGTCTCTGGTGTAACTGCACACCTCTGCTCTCCTAATTCCTGCAGACAATAGAGAAACGAATGAATGCTGGCCGTGTTTCAATAAAACTTTATTTACACACAAATATGCAGTGAGCCAGATGTGGCCCTTGGGCCCTAGGTGGCCCACCCCTGACCCACACCTGGGATGTTTCTAAAGTCAGAGCCAGAAGCTGGGGAAGAGTTGGGCGGGGGAGCCGGGTGTTGAGTCTGAGATACACATTCCTGCAGATCTGATTAGGAAAGACCCGCATTATCGTTCATGCGCCATCTTGGATTTCCATAGAAGGATGACACTCTCCTTATTTACCCAGTCCTCTAAGGATGGAGAGCTAGGTTGTTTCTAATTGGTGGGTTTCTACAGCGATCGTGTGGTCCCCAGAATCTCCACGTGACAACTCCTGTGGTCTCCCCCCCGCCGCAGGGCCAAGGGCAAGGTGAAGCACTGCCGTATCAACCGGGACGGCAGGCACTTTGTGCTGGGGACCTCGGCCTACTTCGAGAGCCTGGTGGAGCTTGTCAGTTACTATGAGAAGCATGCGCTCTACCGCAAGATGCGGCTGCGTTACCCGGTGACCCCCGAGCTCCTGGAGCGCTACAACATGGTAGGTGCTGGGCTTCTTCCTGATCTGGCTCATTCACCCGGCAAACCTTTATTGAGTACTTACTGTGTGCCTGGTACTGCTCCGGCTCCTGGGTACACTAAGACCCCAGCTTCCTGCTGTGTATAGTCTAGCTTGCAGAAGACACAGATGATAAACAAGAACATATACCTAGCAGGTGTCAGGTGGTGATAAATGCTGAGGGGAAAGACTTATAGAGTGCTGGGGAAGGGGCTGCAGTTTGCAGAGGATCTGGGCAGACCTTACTGAGGCTAGAGCTCTGCAGCTAAATGGAGGAGGAAAGAGCTGCAGGTTCAAAGGTCCTGAGGTAGGAGCCTGCCTGGAGGCATGGGTAGGAAACTGGCATGGCCGGAATCAAGGGAGCCCGGGTGGGGTGGAATTAAATACTGAGGGGTCTGTAGGGTCTGGGTCATGTAGGGTCTAATCGGCCATCGTAAGGCGCTGGCTTTGCTTCGGACCGTCGGTGGGTTCCAAGCAGAGGAGGGGCTGACGTGGTTACTGTATCTCCCGTCCTATCAAAAGGATTCATTAATTTCCTGAAAAGAGATTTCTGTGTTCCCGACCCTGTGCCGTTCTATGTACTGGGGGAGTTGGGGAACAGAGTTTGCCCTGGGGGCATTCAGATCCTAGAGAGGAGAGGGAGTTAGCACCCAGCTGCATCAATGAGGCGTTTTCTGGTAGTGAGAATTTCAGCGCAGCAAATAGCCCTGGGCGGCAGGACAAGGGGTGAGTGTTGTGGAGGTAGGCTGGTCAGGGAAGGCTACCTTAAGAGGGCGGAAAAGTGAGCCGGGACCCAGAACACACAAGTGAGTAGATTGACCTGGGAGAAGCAAAGGGAGACTTGGCCCCAGGCAGAGGGTGTGGGCTGTGCGCAGTCCTGGAGCGGAGGCAGGGGAAGGGCCCCCACCCAGCAGCAGCATGCAGCCTTTGCCAATTTCCATGGTGTAAACCCCTGCCCGCCTTCCTCCAACGTGCGGTCTGGAGAAGATGCAGATGGCGGGGTCCCACCAGCCCTGAGCTCACTCCCACGTGCAATAGAGCTTCAGGCCAGTTGGCCAGGAGAGGGGCCTCTGTGACTTTGGGGGTAGCTCGCACATTCGGGGACACGTCCTTAGAGCTTCTTCCTGTCTCTTCCCACGAGCCACGGTGCGTTCTGTGAGGTTTCGAGTCTCCTGTTACAGGACAGATAGCTGCCCGGAGGCTCGAGGCCCTTGCGGAGATCCACGGCCTGATCCACAGCCTGATCCACGGACTTCTCTCTGTTCTTGTTTTGCAGGAACGAGATATAAATTCCCTCTATGACGTCAGCAGGATGTATGTGGATCCGAGTGAAATCAATCCTTCTATGGTACGTACGGTGCCGACCCTCTCACTCACTAGACAAACATAGAGGCCGGGCCCTGCACCTTTCCCCCATGGGAGTTATCACAGGGCGAGGGAATATTCTAGAAAACCTGGTAAAAAAATGTGTGTGTACACACACACACACACACACACACACACACACACAAACACACACACACATATTTTTTAAAGAAATGATTGGCAATACAACATCAGGTTTCAGGAAAAAGGTTAATAAGAATTTCATCCAAATGCAGCTGTGCCTGCTAAAATTCCAAGGTCTGATGAACCACCTTTGGGCCACATGGCTTGTAATTAAAAGCCTTGGGAATGTTTTTTTTGCTTGCCGACTGAGCCCGTGGTGTGGATCAGTTCTGTCTGGTTTGCTGACCTCCTTGCCACTTGAAGGCTATCTCACGTTCCCACCCTCCTCTGTCTCGCGGCTTCGCGCAGGTAAGGGGGGATTTTGCTTTTGGCTCCCAATTCCTCGTTGCTCTGACTTCACCTCAGATGCAGTTGGAGCCGGTGAAGGAGGAACTAGAGCGAATTCTCCATCTGCGAGACCCTCTGGCACATGATTAGTATACAACTCTCGCCGGTGGGCTCTGTTGAAATACAGGGCGAACTTCTTTCCTTTTCTTAAATTTATAATCCTTGGCCAGTGCAAATCTTCGGCAGGAAATGAGGTCCTGAGTAGTGGTGTGTGAAATGCATTAGGTAGTAGCAAACACTTTTGTTAGAAGTGGAGAATGCTTTATAAGAGACTGCTCACCCCTCTCTCCTATGTAAATATAGGTTTTGCACCCATTTTTATTTTTTTAAATTTTGAAACAAGGTCTTGCTAGGTTGCTGAGGCTGGCCTCTAATCTCTGATCTTCCTGTCTCAGCCTCCCAAGCACTAGGAAGGTTTTGCAAATTTAACTGGGATCCTGGCAAGCAGACTGTATGTCTTTCTCCTTGATGGGGGTGATGTACTTTACAGTTTATTTTGAAGGACTTGAGTCTCTCTCTCTCTTTTTTTTCCCCTCTAAATATAATTTCATAAAACAGGGGCTGCCAGCTCAAATGTCCATGAAGGTCAGGTAGATAAGAAGGGTGAGCGGAGCCGTCCAGGGGAAGGAAATATTTCAGTCTTTGAGTTCTGTCACGGCAGTGACAAAGTAGTGCAGGTTTTGTGATGGGTGGCAGCTGGCACTTCCCCTTGTGCCCACCAGGCGTCAGGGGTGGCGGCCACTTCCATCTGCCACAGAAGACTCCTGCAAGCCTGGGGACAGCTGCCTTTCAAGAGAGCAGGCTGGGCATCTTCTGATTTCCCACGCTGATCTAGGACTCCGGGAAAGCTCCCAGTTTTAAACCAGTGGCAATTAAACCCAGTTGTAGGGAAAATCCTCTGGGATTTACTATGTGAACCAGGTCAGGCAGCGTGGAGGGCGGAACTCCAGCTCCAGCTGCCGGCCCCACGCAGCAGAGTGCAGTGCAGTCATTACTGTGGTTGCACCAAAAAGTTATGCAGCGATGAAAAGGCACACGGAAAACAGAAGGATCCGCCCCGGCGTAGCCACCCCCGAGCAGGTCTTGCTTGTGTCTTAGGGTGTCCCACTCTGTTGCTTGTTCCACCTGAGCGAACCTCCACTTTTCCTCTGCTCTGCCCACTTGGTCCTTAGATGTGGTAGGTTTCTTCACTCTTCTCTTCTCTCCCTCCCTCCCTTCCTCCCT
>PVLC010013220.1:0-42077 GCA_004027655.1 Graphiurus murinus | reverse complement strand
AAAAAAAAAAAAAAAACAACAAAAAACTGGGCTGGAAGATTGGCCCTAGGTTGAGTACAAAAAAAAAAAAAAAATTAACTACTACTTAACAAGGTTAGTTTGTGAACAGTCAGTAATTCTGTTTACTGATATATATGTGCAAATGTATTATATTTGATAATTTCCATGTATATTAAATTTATATATTATTTCACATTTCTTTTGTTTATTAGCCATGAGACTGTGTGAATAACTTAAGTGAATCAAACCATAAAAAATAAATACAAAAGTCAATCTGATTACAGTGGGTCCAAGGGATAACTTGTTTGATTGACCATTAAGTTTTCAGGAACATTTAAATACAACTCTGTGAATTTTAACTATCTTTATTGATACTATTTCATGGGCATATGGTTAAATGCCATTAAACATTTTGTTCAACTCCCTACTTCTATAAATATACCCATATCATTTTCTATTTCTTAATAACAGTATTAAATAAACATAAATAGTTTGAACTCCCCATATGAAACTTTAATTTAGTCATCACAAAATTCTTACTAAGTAACTATCAAGCATACATGTTTGAACTAATATTTTAGTTTTTAACACCAATATTTTTTCAGAAAAGTATATTCAGAAAAAATTCAATCTAATTATTCTAACAACATTTATAAATGATATTTTTAATTTTTTTCTAAGTTATACATTTATTCCTGTGTAAAAGTAGTTAGACTAATGTTTAGTTCCTGGGTAAATTAATGTTTAATTCCTGGGTAAATTGAGAATCCACAAAACCTACTTCTCTTCTGGCACAAACTAAATTCATCGTTTCCCAAGATAATCTTAGGTTTACTAATGTGTTCTAAGGACTCGTAAGTATCTTCAAGTTATTTTACTCATGGTGATAGTTTATTAGAGTGAAGGCATAACAATTAAAATCAGGCAGAGAGTGAGGTACATAGGTTAGAGCCAGAAATTATTTCAAATATGAACTTATAGTTGTCTCCCCAACGGACAACTTCTAGTTTCTCCCCCTGGAGCCATGCCATGTAAATAATGTTTATTTCTCCCCCTTAGTGGTGGTTGGTAATATCCAGGGATTATTGCCAACCAGGCAAGATCCTCCAGGCTTTTGTGTCCAGAGATTTTATTTGTGATCAATCACAAAGGTTTGGTAGATCTCCTCCATGACTGACCTTAAACTCCAGCTCTCCACAGGTCATGGTGGTATTATATGGTACCAAATCCCCAAAGTAAGTCACATCACAATAGTGAGCACAAAGTATTCAGAAAAAAAAAAAAAAAAAAAAACAAGTCTTGAAGGTCAATGAAGGCATTCTTACTGCGTAGTAAATTCCACATGTTCTCCCAGCATCTGAAGGAAAATTCCAGACCTATCTTTGGCAAGCAAAACCCTTTACTGCATAGTACCTTATACTTAATTTATTGCATGTCACATTTCTATATATTGGGAAATAATAGAAGAAATTATTTACAAAACTTTGTTAAAACTAAAAGCAAAATTATTTTCTATAAAAATGTTTAATAGAAGCCAGGCATGGTGGACCATGCTTGTAATCCCAGCATTTGGGAGGCTGAGACCAGAAGATTTGGGTTCACGGCCAGCCTCAGCTACCTGGTGAGGCACTCCACAACTTAGTGAGACCCTGTTTCAAAATAAAAATTAAAAAATAGGGCTGGGGTTATAGCTCGGAGGTAAAATGTTCCTGAGTTCAATCCCCAGTATCAAAAAAAAAAAAGGCTTAATAGAATTTAAAGAAACTTTAATGATTTCATTATTGTACTGTTAATCCCATTTCTCCATAAGTTTATAAATAAAGTAGACAACTACAACAAAAACTGAAAAAAGTACACATCAAATTTTAATTTAACTCATGAAATTTTACTTGATCTTACAGGATATAGAGAAAATGGCATAAAGAAGGTCAAAGTAAGAAAACACAGCTTAATTTAAAAATCTTGCTGTTAGAATTAGGGAACTGAGAGTATTATCTTGGATTTGTGACTAATTTGTTGTATGATTTGCACAGATAGCTTAATCTTGCTAGAACTCAATTTGTCCATTTGTATTTAGTGAGTAGATTAAACTAGATTGATTTAAATTCCATCATTACCTACAAAATTCTGCATATTTATACTTCTCACCAAAGAATAACAACAAATTATGTGAGTTAACTTATCACAATGATAAAATCAGTTTACCAAAAAATCAGTATTTTTAAGTATTAAAAATCAGAAATATCCAGAATTTGAGTCATTTTTATTTCTATATCATGATTTTAACTGAACGTTATTAAGCTTTTCCCTGATATTTTTCTTAGAAATAAAAGGAAGCACATTTAGGAGAATTTGTAATCAAATAAAATATTATTTCAACATACTATATCAATATATAATTCTTTCTTCAGTATATTTGACGGTTATTGAATTTGTCTTAACTTTTAGGTTTTTGTACAATTTTCAACTTAACTTATATCTAACATAAAGATGAACATGTTAAAATAGTGTAGTACAAATATACTCATTATTCTTCTATTAAGTGAAAGTTTACCCAGTTTCAATGTGCTGCAGAAATATAAAACACAAAATGAATTATATGGAAGGACAAATAGATACATAATGTGCACTAAATCTCCACATTCTTAATATATTTTATTCTCTCTCTGTAATAGTTCCTTTGGTTTTACTTTTAGTTTGAAACGGCCTATTTTCTCTGGCAAAGGGTTTTCAAGTAAAATATTTATTCCTGCTAAGGAAATATTTTATTTTGGTATTTCCTTAGAGTCCAAATGTTTGTTTCAGTAGCAAACATTTGTCTTCTAGAAATTAGCTCCAAAATTGACTATTACTTTCAAGGGTTTGGCAACTATGTAGTATGGGCAGTAGGTTTGGCCAACTGTCTTTCCATCTGCTACTCCTGTTTCTCTGAAATCTTTTCCCAATTAGCCAAAAAAAATTTAGAGATCCCAGTGGCTTCCTGGAAAAAAGCATATTTAAGCATTTTTTCCACTTGTATAAATCAAGCATTTAAAACAATCTGCACTTAGTAAAACACTTCAGGATATATTATAAATTACTTGAATGCTTTTGAAAGTTGGTAATTTTTCCACAACACTTTTTTTTCAAGTAAATACGCAGCTTTAAAACATTTACTTAATAATTAAAGGCATGAATATATGCTATATATGTGTGTGTGTATATATATATATATATATATATATATTACATATAATTTGAAAGTTGAAACAATTCTGATTGAATTTGCTCACCACAATCTGATACAGTTTGCATTTACGAGTACAATAAATTTGCATATCTAATAATATAAATATGACTGTTTTTCAAAACTACAGATTTAGAAAAAAGAACAAAAGTATTCTAGGTCTAAGATTATTTCAATTTTCAACAATTTCCTCAATAGGAATTAATAAAATTATGAATTTAATATTACTAAAAATTTGTAATTTTATGCTATTTATATAATTTTATTTTGAATATTTTATTTGACTAGGCTTATGTATAAATAAATATAAATTTATTTAACAAATACTAGGTTAAATATGAGACCTTAATAATTATCTGAATAAAGGTGAAAAGGGAAGATTTAAGTTGCATTAATTTGTGTACTCATCAGAGTGATGGTGGCAAGTGTTGAGTGGAAGGGGGCTGGTGTCCACTTATTATTGTTTTATGAAACACAAAACCTCTTAGGACAATGTTGCCAATTGTCTTTATCTCAGTCCTGTAAACAAGATTTGTTTCATTCTGAACTTCTGTCACATTGTTTTCCAAGCTCATACTTCTGGCTTTCTCATTCATTGGCTTCAGAATTCTGTATAACAAATCCAGTTTGGCCTCTTTCCTTGCTCACGCTTTCCTCCTCTGATTTGTTGAGTTCAAAGCCCATTCTCCAAACTCCAAATCATGAACTGATGTCACCTTTTAGCCCTGAGGTGACTGAATTTGTTGCTTGTAATATTCAATGAGACTTTTCACTTCTTTTCTTTTTTTTTTTTTAATTGATGCTGATGTAGAATGTCTTTGTGGAAGTATTGTTACAATAATTCAATCTTACAACTAATTCTTTTAGATTACTTAAGTATTGATATGGAGAAGCCATGTCCTTGCCCAATAGTATGAAATAATTGCCCTTTTGTTAGTTAAAGTGTTAAATTTTGTTAGAGTGTTAAGGACTCAAGAAATACCTCATCTCTTCCTCTCTGTGCTCTGAGACAACTTATAAATCAAAAGAAACAGTAGGCACATTATTTAATATAATAACAATCGCTAATAAATCCAGGTTAGACTTATTTAGGGATGTATTTTGGCTTTGAGCCAAATTGACTTACCAACTCCTACCTTCCTTCCATTTTACTGTGGAATAAAAAACCAAATAGATTTTCTTTCTGTGGGATAAATGGCATTTCTTTTAGGCAAGTGCTCACATTTGTGATTTTTAATTGATCTTCAGAGGAGAAATAAAATGAGAACAAAATAATTTGATTCATCATCTTGATGAGGCAGAAGAAACAGACAGGATGCCAGGAGTTTAAAGGAAGCCTATCTTTTTAACATATACATTTATTAGTGCATTGTAATTATACATCATAATAAGGTTTAGAGTAATAGAAACACTTGCCCACAGTACATGCAGCACTTGATATGTTTTCCTCTGGAACTCACCTTGCTCACTCCCCCATCCGTAAGTACCTACATCATTTGAACTGTTTCCTTCATGATGTCTCCTATTTTCCTTCCTCATTTCTCTCCCCAAATACCCTTTCTCTATTCTACTAGTATCTCTACTTACTTACCTGAAGTCCCTCTTTTTCTGAATTTCTTTCTGGCTTCCACATATATGAAGGTCATAACATATGACCTATTTAAAAGAATGCCTCCTTTTTTTGTGTAAATATTCACTAAAAAAGCATATTTTCAGACCTTCTTTTTTATATCCTTGAACAGATTCTTTAAATCTATAGTCAACCCTGAATAAAGCTGCCTTCCTCAAAGTAGAATGCCAGCAGGCCCATCCTACATTCATGAAGAACTTCTTTGAGTAAGAAAATGCTAGTGCAGATTTCCCTCAAAAAATTTTAAAATGGGTAAAAATATAGGATCAATTACAATGATAACATAAAATTGATTTACTACCATCTTGAATTATTCCCTAATTGCTATATTAGCTATTTACGTAAATAAAGTTTCTAATTTTTTCATCACAATCCCTGGTCATTTCTCTAACCCTGAGACATAGTAGTAAAAAAATCACTTTTAATTTGGCCTGGTCCTTTCATAATAATGTGCTAGAACTACCTTTTCAAATGGCCACAAGTTACACTTTGGCTACTTTAGTAGTGTTTTGTGTAGGAAACCCTGACATATAAATCATATAATATGATAATGCAGGATGTGTATAGTATCTGTTTTACCCATATCATTGGAGGAAGTGAAGACTCAAGTATTAAAATAGGTAGCATGTGTTGTAAACCTTGTTCACAGATTCAGTCCTAGTGAAATGTCCTTTAAAACATATTGGTCAAAGTTAACCTACTTTATCTTTTATTGTAACATTCTTGCTGAAAATGCCCTTGAAGTACATCCTGATCAGATGTACCTGATTAGATCTCCATTTTGCTCTCCTCTGTATTCTAATTAAAATAGTGTGTACATACATTTGTAGCAAGCCAATGGGTTCGCAAAATTTGTACCTTTACAAATTGGATAAGTCATATTCTCTTAAAGTAAGTCCTTTATCTCATTAAGGTGTGTAAGTTAACTTGAATTTTCTGATGACCTTAATATTTTAGCCTCTATATGTCTATGAATGTACTTGATGTCTTTTCTTCACACTCTTCCTTATCTCTCTGTTCTGCATCTCTTTGTTCTTCAGAGCCTAAGGAATTAACTGATCTTTTTTTTTTCTCTTTGATGCATACGTTTGTCTATCAAATTCTCCAAACCTAAATATATATCTTCAAAGATAGAAGAAACATAACTACTTCTGCGTCACTCAGGTGTACTCATTGCTTAGAAATATCAACTAATTTCTCACACAGAATAGTCCAATTTTACTGAGTTTTTGTTTCTCCAGCACATTGTCTACTATCCCTGAATATAGTTACCTTGGTCCTCTCTATTTGTCTTCTAACTCGAGTTATGCTGTGTCTCTTTCCCTACTTTCCTAATTTTATGAACATATTTTTTCTATTCCTGCATCTCTATTCACAATAACAGTAACATTTAAGCCTATACACCAAGGGCATGAGGGTTTATGACTGATCCCTTCCTTTCATATCTAGCCATTTTGTGGTGTGTGTGTGTACGTGTGTGTGTGTGTGTGTGTGTGTGTGTGTGTGTGGTACTGGGGATGGAACCCAGGGGCATTTTACCTCCAAGCTACACCTCCAGTCCTATTTTTTATCCCTTATTTTGAAACAGAGTCTCACTAAGTTGTGGAGGGCCTCACTATGTAGCTGTGGCTAGCTTTGAACCTGCGGTCCTCTGGTCTCAGCCTCCCAAGAACTAGGATTACAAGTGTGTGCCACCACACCCGGCTACCCATTTTTATATAACTACTTAGTATAGATAGTATAGACCTCAGGGATGGCTTGCATAGTGACTTTTACTACAGAATCCATCTACATTTTGAGAGGACCTTTCTTCATGGTGACATGAGTCCTAATTACTTGTGAATTACTGAGGTATTTTTTTTGTTTTTTTTTCCCTTAAATGTTCTCACTTCTTTTTTCCAACATTTCTGTTGTCTATTGGTGTTTTTCTTGAACTAGTCATCCCTAAAATCTCTTTTTTGTATTATTATTAATTCCATTCATATTGAACATGTTCTCTCTTTTTTTATTTCTCTCTTTCTGTCTCTCTCTCAACCTTGGCTGTTGATTTTATTTGATGGAGAGATGCCTGGAGAATTGTTAAAGCATGTTTTGGGTGGGTCTTGTAGGGTGTTTCCATGGATAATTGGCATTTAGGTGAGTGGAATGAGTGAGGAAGACCCACCTTGAGCATGGGCAGCACCATGCAGTTGGCTGGGGTAGGGGGGGCAGATGGAACAAAAAGAGCTGGAATGTGTAAATGCTGGGCTCTCTCCAGTAGGAGTGTTGCTTTACTAGTGTCATCACCCATGGATGTCAGACCCCGGAATCTCCAGCCTTCGAAGGTTGACATGCACCAGTGAGTCTCCTGGGAGCTTTCAGGTCTTCAAGCTGAGACTGAGGCTGCATCATTGGTCTCTCATGTTGTGAGGCTTGGCCTGGGAAGTGACTGGTGTCCTTGCCTCTCAAGCCTGTAGATGGGCATTGTGGGGCTCCTCAGGCTCTGATCCTGTAAGTCAATCTAATAAAATCCCTTTATATAAACTATTTTAGAATATTTATATTTGATACTGGTTTTGTTCCCCTGAAGAACTCAGATAAATTCCCTCTCTTCTCTCCTCTCTCTCTTTCTCTCCCATCTCCCTTTTTCTCTATCTCTATCTCTATCTCTATCTCTATCTCTATCTCTATCTCTATCTCTCTGCCGGCTCCATCATACTCTGCAAGTATTTCCTATTTTATTCTTCCTTCATCTTTTTAAAATTTTTTTTATTTCATTTTATTTTTATTTATTTATTCATTTCTTTTGGTACTGAGGCTCTCGCTAAATTGCTGAGGCTGACCTCTAACCTGTGAACCTTCTTTCTCAGTCTCCTAAGTACTGGTATTATAAGAGTGAGTCACTATGCTTGGCTCCTGCTTCATCCTTAAGTTCATACTGAATATACCTCTGTCATTTGCAGAGCTAAGACTGATGCTTAAACTATCATCTTAAACACAACAAGACATGCTATCTATGAATGCTGGACAATTAAGTCATTCCAAGTACAAGCTTTCCTTGAAATCTTTGTTGCCAAAGCATCATCATAATATATATTATTTATGACTATACACACATATTATACAGTTTTTACACTATTTTTATTAGCAATGTTTATATGATTGATATCTGCATTTTAAATTTTTTATAACATAAAATTCATCACATATCTGTGAGAGTAAATTGTTATTTGATTTTCCAGGAATCATAAACATACTGAGCACATATTTGGGAAATATTTTCTCAGAGATAATGTGAAGAGGATAAGCCACACCATTTCTTTATAAAATCTGCTTTGGACTGCTTATGTCCTATTTGCATGGGAAACAAGACAAAAACATCGTCTAAGGGTTTAGAGATTAGGCTAAAGAACAGAAAACATAACATGTAAAACTATTGGATTTACCAAATCCTTATCAAGTATACTAAGAGGCTATTTTTAAAAGAAACACTAACAAAATCAAATAACATTCCCAAAGCCAAAGATAGTATATCCCTGGCTTTAGGAAAATATAGTCTGTGTATCTTTTTCTGGTTCATGCACCTGATTTTGTGAGTTCAAAGAGGTGGTTAGGAGCACTATTTTTCTTTGCTTTGACTTTGAACAAATTGGTAAATAATACAGGAAAAGCAGATTTATGGCTCCTTTTCTTATACTAAAACTAGAAAATATAAGGGTAAAGTAAAGCTGTACAGAAATATATCCTTACCCAACATACTATGTGAGATAGTGAAAAGGAACCAAATCTTGGCCCAAAACTTTTGATAGTTGGCCACTCAATGAAGCATTTTCAAACAATATTCCAGCAAGGAAGTATACTCTCTGTTTACTGAGCAGTGTAGTATATTAATTAGTTTTCAATCACTGTGACAAAATACCTGGAGAATTCAACTTAAGGGAGGAGCAGATGATTTTGGCTCAGGGCTTTAGAGGTTTCACTTTACAGTGCTTTGTCTCATCATTTTAGGATTGTGATGAAGCAGAGCATCATAGCATCATAGGGCACATATGGTAAAGCAAAACTGTTCACATCATAGAAGTTAGGAGAGAGAGAGAGAGAGAGAGAGAGAGAGAGAGAGAGAGAGAGAGAGAGAGAGAGAGTGTGTGTGTGTGTGTGTGTGTGTGTCAGGGTTCCAATATACCCTTCAAGGGCATGTCCCAATACCTTATTTGCTCCAACTAGACCCCACCCCCTAAAGTTCTCACCACATCCCAATACACTCACTATCTGGGAACCAATCCATCATCACACCAGCTTTTGGGGGATATTTAAGATTCAAACCTTTATTAAGGTGGTATAAGAAGTGTGGTATAAGAAGTAATGAGTGCAGGAAAACTCCATTCATATGAAAAGCACCCTTCTGACGTACTCTTCCAAATTTATGACTTTGTCTGTTTCTTTCAGATCCTCCTGACTGGATTCCAGCAAAAAGAGACAAAAAAAGTCCTATTATAAATCAATATCATTTGATGTTTCAATCAGTGATTGTGAACTATGAGGCTATTCACACTGTAAGGTCCAACAGGAGTTCAGCAGGAGTTCAACTCCTGTTCATTAGACAAGAGTTTAATCAAAGGATGAAGGACCTCAGGATGGGAGAGAATTGAGTAAGCTTCAGTTTCAGAATTTTGGTAGTAGAAGTTGGAACAAATAAGAGTGATTTTTTTTTCATTACTGTCGTTCTCTGTGAGCATATCCCTGAAATTAGTCTATTAGAGCTTTATCGTTAATAACTTTGGAATTAATGCAAATAATAAGTAATATTTCAAGAGATGTAAGCCTACTACCTGCCATTTTTGATAATTATTTGCTATTCATTAAAGTAACCAAGACTTAAATTACCCAGCTTCCAAAATAACAAGACATTTCCTGTCATTAATGGCATTGCAATAAAAGAATAAAATGAGATTTTTTAAAAAATGTACACTAAAATGTAGGCCAAAATATCAGAATAGTTGTCAATAGGGGTTCCTGAATCAAAATATCCTCAGGAAATATTTGTTAAATGAGAAGGACTTAGAAACATTTGAATTTGGTATCATGATGTTCAGTTATCATATTGATCTTATGTTGAACTTTTCAAAGTCCTAACTTCTATTGTGGGATTTTAATATATAATATTAAAGTAGACACCTCAGGAAACATGTGTGTTTATGCACATGATTACTTATACCTCTGCAATATGTGTGGGAATATATATTTTTATCAATTACATGGCATGAATGTATCGGTATTTGCCAAATTATTGTTTAGTCAAGAACATTTTTAAAAGAAAAGCAGAGATCAAATCTGTTTTTCAAAAGTAATTCACAATTCATACAAAAAACAACCCCACAAATTTCTCTAAATGATGGCAGGTCTTCTCTTTCATCCTCTATTCCTAGGACTTTTCTCCTGAACTTATAATCTTTGAGTAAAGCATCACTTTCATCTCTTCCTAGAAGTTGAAAATGATTTTTCATACTAGTTTCAGTACTGTAGCTTCATAAATTATGAAATTCTTGATACAACTTATCAACAAAATAATTTCCAATGCTACTTATATTTACAATTTCATTCTTGAATTTATTCTCTCTTCTTAGAGTCATTTTTCCTTCATTTAAATAGTAACTAATTCCAGAAGTATATAAGCATAGTCAGATAATTCTGGACAGTTTTAGACATTAGCTAGAGCTAACACTTAGATTCCGAATCTCTGGGATTATTATGTGCTTCAGTTTCAAACAACTGAGACAGCTTGGGCCATACACAGAGTGTTTGTTTTTGGAACAGTAAAAGTACTTCTGCAGATTTTGACAAGTATTCTGTTGCATGATGGAAAATAAAATTTTAAAGAAGAAAAAATATTGATATTTACCCTCCTTTCAGCTAAGCACATAACTATTAAAATAGCAGAAGTAAACCTGTGGCCATCTTTGTCTAAGATGTTTTCAAATACTGAATTTCCAATATATAGTTTTAAATTTCATTTCAGTAAGTCTTCTTTTGTTAGCCATGCAATATACATACAGAACTTTAAAATTAAAACATATTATAGACTGTAACAATAGAACATGCATATGTTTTGTGGCATAACACACATATTCTTCTCCGAAAACAGAAGTTCTTTACCCAACTTTGGTAGGCTTTGTCATAAAATCTTATTCTGAAAATATAGATTTTTATATATTATTACAAAATAAAATTTTTCCATACTTTTTCTGTTATTGTGGTAAGGTATTTTAATGTAAAAAACACAAGTCTTAATTTTTGAGACATGCAAGATCTTTAAATAGTTTTCTTTAGTACCATCCCAATTAAATTTAATACTAAATTGTAATGATCTTACTTTTAGAAAATAATGAGTTTGATTACTGAAACACTTATTATACCAAAATCTGATTGTTATTTTACAAGTTTGATTCTTCTAATCTTCTAATTTTCCTTTTGATTATTGAGCACAGGGTAATACCCAAGATTATGTTTCTTCATAATCTTATATACCAGAAACTCAATTTTGAAATATGGACCAATTTGCACAAAAGTAGCTGTTATTCTAATTGGAGTGCTTAAAACAACCAGAAATATTTTATTATATGTATTCTATGTTTATATACATTAAATTCAGATGGGGAAAGTATAACCAAAGAAACATGATATTATATAATTACTACAGTGTATTTGTGATGCTTAATTGGAAATTTATATGGTTTATGAGCTAGAGTAAACTAAATTATAATTTTAAATTGTGTTATTCGTCAAGTATCAAAAAAATTGCTCAGTGGTAAATCTCTTCTTAAAAAATTATGACTCTTAGAGAAAACCTAAATATGTTTTATAGAAAACAATTCTAAAATTTCTACAAGGGATAGAATATTACAGTATAAACTATACTTCAGATTGTTTGCTCTCTCATATTTATAGAGCTTAATATTGTACTGTAATTCTACATATAGGAGCCATGAGAATAAAAATTTTAGTCAGTATTAAAATGTTGGAAGAAGTGTTGAGCATGGTGGCGCACGCTTGAAACCCAGTACTTGGGAGGCTGAGACAGGAGGATGGTGGGTTCATGGCCAGCCTCAGCTACCTTGTGAGGCTCTCTGCAACTTAGTGAGACTCTGTTTTAAAATAAAGAATACAAAATAGGAATGAGGATGTAGCTTGGAGGTAGAATGCCCTTGGATTCAATCCCCAGTGCCACAAAAATAAATAAATAAAATATTGGAAGAGAAAAAATTAGGTACCCCTAAGTGCATGCAGCACAAATGAATCAACATTTATTAGTTACATGAACAACAGATTTATATGGGTTTAAATGTGACTTTTTTTCTCATTTAACTTTTTTTTTTTACTTTTTTTACCTAAGAAAGGGAGGGATTCTTAAGTTATATTTGATTTGCTAACAGGTTTTGTGCATTTTTTTATATACACGTGTATTAGTATGAAAAAACACTATTGTTTTCTGATTTTTCAAGTGTTAAGGCAGGTGCAACATTATTTTTTCATTCAAAATACGCTTGCTTTAAGATATATCCTGTACCAATTATTCATCTTTTAAAATAATATTGCAATGGAAGCCGGGCGTGGTGGCGCACGCTTGTAATCCCAGCATTTGGGAGGCTGAGACCGGAGGATCCGGGTTCTCGGCCAGCCTCAGCTATCTAGTGAGGCACTCCGAAACTTAGTGAGACCCGGTTTCAAAATAAAGAAAAAAAAATAGGGCTGGGGGTATAGCTCGAAGGTAGAATGCCCCTGAGTTCAATCCCCAGTACCGCAAAATAAATAAATAAATAATAATAATAATAATAATAATAATAATAATAATAATATTGCAATGGGAAAGGGGAAGAGGGAAACACCTCAATGTACATGATGAACATACACAAACTTATCAAAGCTAGCCACTGTGCAGAGCATAGGAAGGAGGGAAAGAGAGGGAGTAGGGCGGGACCTGGGGGAGGGCTTATTGATTGCTTTGTGCATATATGTCTCTACCATCCTGAATTTCAATAAGATGTATGATTACAATGCACCAATAAAAAAGAAAAAATAATAATACTATTGCAAGTTTCATTATACATTCCTTCCATTTGATGTTTAAGGTCAGATTTTAAGTTTTGAGGAGACAGCTTGAAATTTAATTAAATGGTAGTTATCTGGATATAGAATCCTGAGATGGCAGTACTGTCTCTGGTTTTTTTTTATTGTCTTTTGTTGTTTTATTATTGAGAAGTCTGCTTTCAGTAGAACATTGATTTCTTGGGTTTTGTTAATCTTGTTCCCTAATGATTTTGTCTTTGTTCTTGTTATTTTCATGTTTTGAGATTTATCCAGGTATAGATTTTTTAAAATTGCTTTTAGTCTTGGCTCTGTAGGATATATAAATTCTAGGAATATGAGGCTTTTTTAGTTAATTTTGAAAAATTCCCAAACATTAACTCATTAAATACTACCTATTCCCTTTACTTATTTTATACATTTTCTCTTATTACACATAAATTGAGCTTTCTAATTATGTTTAAGGTTTTATTTCATAGTAATCATCTTTTTGAGCCACTATTCTGCATTATGTGTAATTTCTTCATGTTTGTCTTTGTATAGTTAAACCACTGTACCATTGTGTCAGTCAGTTCTGTATCATTCTATCCAAAATACCTGACAAGAACTACTTAGAAAAGTTCATTTTGGCTCCTGGTTTAAAAGGATTCAATTCATGGCTTGCTGGCTCTAAAACAGAAACATTATAGAGGAAGAGTAGGAAAGAGGAAAGGTGCTGTCTTATGGTAGCTAGGAATCAGAGGGAGAGGAAGGGAACAGGGACAAGATAAACCCTTCCAGGGAACACCCCAGTGGCCTACATCCTCCAGCATGGGTCCACCTTCCAGTAGTCCATTCAGCTATCAATTCTTTATCCATTAAATGTATTAATCCTCTGAAGAGCTCAGTGCCCTCATAAATCGGATTATTGCCTAAAAGCCCCACCTCTGAACCTTGCTGCATTAGGGACCATGCTGTCAACATAAGAACTTTTGACATCTCAGATTCGAACTATGACAGACATTAAGTAAGGCTAATGTTGTGTATAAACTATATATTTTACCTTATTTTATTACCAATGGCTATTTATATAAGGTTTTAGGCCAAGTGTGGTGGTGCACACTTGTAATCTCACTACTTGGGAGGCTAATGTTGGAGAATTGCAAGTTCTTGCCAAGCCTCAGCAATTTAGTGAGGCCCTCTTTAACTTAGTGCTACAACTTAGTGAGACTGTTTCAAAATAAAAAATAAAATGGAGAAGTGTGTCTCAAAGGTAGAATACCCCTGGGTTCCATCTCTAGTACCACAATAGCAACAACATAAGAAAAAAAAAAATCTTTTATTTTAATTTTTTCCCACATTTGTCAGTAGCATTTAAAAGTACCTTATTTTTATCTTTGAACCAAGTAAATTTATGGGTTATTGGTTAAAGAGAACTAAAGAAAAAAATCATACCAAAGTTGCAATCTATTGAATTCCTGCTATAGTTCAGCAATATACTTTTTACAAGTTATGCAGTAGCTCCGTGAAGCAGTGGCTATTATCCTATTTTTACATACAAAGAAACAGGCTCAGACATTCTAGCAACTCATCTTAAAACTGCACTGTTCATATTTGTGGGATTATACAAATCCTTTGAAAGCACATACAGGCACAGATAATATCAAGTAAATTAATTTCCTTATTTGTTTCTTTCATTTTTTAAATAATTATTTCAAAAGGTTTAATTATTTTAAGCCTTTTAGATTTTTAATCATATTTAATTCTCTCTCACATCATTATCATATTACTCATACATATGTTATCTGTTCTATGTACTTGGTCATCAGATACACATGACAAAGTATTTGTATGCTCTGGTATTTCTTATTGCAGATTATTATTTTTTTTCAGTACTAGGGATTGAACTCAGGGGCATTCTACCTCCAAGCTATACCCTTAGCCCTATTTTTTATTCTTTATTTTGAAACAGGGTCTCACTAAGTTACGGAGTGCCTCACTAGGTAGCTGAGGCTGGCCATGAACTTGGATGCTCCAGTCTCAGCTTCTCAAATGCTGGGATTACAAGCGTGCATCACCACGCCCAGCCCCAAATTATTTTTAATTATTTCTTAGTTCTGCATGATGGTGTTCAGTATATACCACGCTTAAAGCAGTTTGCTTATATTTTCTTAACTTGGATTTTCTTGGACCATGTATCTAATAGCAACAAGGACCCCAGAGGCACATGGCATGCAAGTGACAGGTGGCAGAGATGAAATTTACATCTCTTATAAAAATTGCTACTTAGTGGGAGTTCATTTTTTATACCTGTTCTCAAAATGTGCAAAACGTAATCTATATTCACAAGTCTAGGTTCCATTCACACCTGATTCTAACCCAAAACCTCATCATCTTTCTCAATGTTGGAATCTAAGTCCAAATCCCAGATTAGTCATAGTAGTTTTTATGTATAACTTCTGTGAATTTTCTATTTTTAAACAATACTGAAGGTTGACAAATCTTATGTGAGATATCATTCATTTAAAATATTACTAGCAGCCAGGCGTGGTGGCGCACGCTTGTAATCCCAGCATTCGGGAGGCTGAGATTGGAGGATCCGGGTTCGCAGCCAGCCTCAGCTACCTAGTGAGGCACTCCGCAACTTAGTGAGACTCGGTTTCAAAGTAAAGAATAAAAAATAGGGCTAGGGGTATAGCTCAGAGGTAGAACGCCCCTGAGTTCAATCCCCAGTACCGCAATAAATAAATAAATAAATAAATAAATAAATAAATAAATAAATAAATAAATAAATAAATATTACTAGCAGCTGGGCACGGTGGCAAGCCTGTAATTCCAGTACTTGGGAGGCTGAGAGAGGAAGATTACCTGTTTGAAACCAGCCACAAGAACTTATCAAGACTCTCAGCAACCTAACAAGATTCTGTTTCAAAAGTAAAATAAGCATGGGAGCCAGGCATGGTGGCATACACTTCTAATCCCAGTCCTTGGGAGGATGAGACAGGAGAATCACAAGCTCAAGGACAGCCTCACCAAGTAGTGGGACTCTCACCAACCTAATGAGACTCTGTTTCAAAAAATAAAATAAAATAGGTCTGAGGGTATAGCTCAGAGGTAGAATGCCCCTAGATTCAATCCCTAGTACCACACACACAAAAATAAATGAATAAAATAATATGATAGGAATGGGGTGTAGCTCAGAAATAGAATGCTCCTGGTTCAGTATTCAGAACCAAAGTAAAATAAATAATAGTGTCTTTTGAATATAATTACAATGCTTCTATTATTTTAGAATATTTCATAAATATTTTTGAATTTTGTTCATTAGAGAAATAAGCAAAAAAATGAAGATTGTTTTGATCCCTGGAACAATGAAATATTTGGTATTTGGAAAGGCAATAGAAACATCCACCTACTTGCTCAATAAAATATTTTATAGTTATATTTGAATAATTTTAATATCTATTTCATAATATTTTATATCTATTTCTTAAGTATTAAACTTATGTCAAGTCCATGGTGATTCCTATATATATATAAGCATATATAAGCATACAGATAATCATTGAAGCAGAAAATCCCAGTGTAAGTCAGGATTTTTTTGGTTGCACTTAAAGCAAGCAAAAAACAAAAGAGGAATTTATAAGGAATGAGGGAATTATGCAGTAACAATCTTAAGAAAAACAAAAATAACTCAGTATGTAGGGACAAATATAAATAGAGATTTGGAAATAGTCATTGCTCTCTTTCTCATTTCCTTCTTTGTTTTCGCATGTTGGCTTTATTATCTTTCTCAGAGTTTTCTTTTTTGAATCCAATTTGAAAATTCTCCAAAGCTATTCTGAGTGAGTACCTTAGTATCTATGGCTTATCCATACCCTATTATTGTAGCAAGAAAAGAATAGTCTGTAAGAATATGCGATATCTGTTACTTCCATGTAGATAAAAAGATATGTGGGGGAAGGAGAGGAAGAGAGAACCCAGTTTGAAGAAGGGACAGATGCTAATAGTATCACATTTTTTAAATCCTTTCCGCAATATTATAAAAACAGTTGTATGCCAAGATGATACTATTCAGAGTCTAAATAATGTGCTTTTTCAACACTATCATGCCATATTCTGCTCCCACTGCCTTTATTCTATATGGCTGATATAAGCCATAAAACTTGAACCAAACAAAGGTTTTGGATTTAAACTTTTCTCAGTTACTCTGGAGCACTCTTCCTAGGTCTGAGTTACTCTGTGATGAATAGAATAGTAGTTTTCAAGCTGTGCCCAAGTATCGGTTATTCCATTTCATAAAGTAATTATTTGCTATGAGTTATTCCATTTTGAGAACAGGTGTTGAGGTAAAATGACTTCACAAATTGTTTGTCCAAATAAGCAACCACCATCTGCCCAGCACAACCAGAAGGCACACATTGATAAATAACTTATTCATGCCAATTTACCAAACTACATCTGGAGTACCTGGGCATATGAAATCATATCAACAACAACAGACACAGAAGCTTATCAATCTCTCTGGATATAATCTCCTCACCCAAGACCCATAAAAGGATGAGCACCTCAAGACTGGACATGACAGTATCTAGAACCCATAATCACTCCTAAGGAACCTTGTGCAGGAGAATCACCAGACCAATGAACCTCCAGTTCTCTGTCTCCTGTCTTCAGTTCAGCATGGTTTCTTCTTCCTGTGAAGATCAGGACCACACAAGACCCGCCCTAAGCTGACACCTCCAAATGACACTTCATGCTGACACTCTTAAACTGCCCTCTGTCCTCCTGAGCCTCTCAGGCTTGACAACAGAGCAAGACAGGTTCATTAAAACTCTTATCTGACTACCACAGTGACTCTGCATCCTCTCTACTCTCTGTTCTGAATTCTGTCTCCTGAACCTCTGCATTGCTGTAATGTTTTCTTAGCCTTTCTGTGACTTACATATCATGACTTACATATCATTGTGTAAAGTGTGATGTATGATTTGAGTGTTATTAGATATTAGAAATTAAGATTGGAATAAAAAAACTTGCAGTTGCCTCAGCCATAAAAGCAAGAAAATCATTTTATTGAAAATAAAAGCAAGACAATTTTTATTGAAAATTTCAATAAAAAATAACTAATGCATAGAATGCAGTATTTAAGTTTATTATTACTTAATAAATCGTGACACTCTGGAAAGCCACAAATGTGTTTGGTTTATGCTAATAGCATAATTCATGAATGGCAGTTACTTATTTTATGCAGAAAAAAGCACATCATTTTGTGAGTATTATTTTAATAAAGAATTATATGATACAACATTAAGACTGCTTTGTTAATACATATTGTTTTAGTACTACTAATAAGAAAAAAATAATTTTAGAATAATCTATTGATAAGGCTTGAATAAAATTTTATTTATATAGATGAAAGAAGAAAACAATCCTTATTCTTTGTTCTATGTAAAGTAATTTATTTGCTATGAAAGCTATTATTCTTAAGATTATTTTAACACGTCTAAGAAAAGCCCAATTTAACTTCATATTTTATAATTAATTTATCTTGCTTTTGGACCAACTTTTACTTTCTCATTTCAGAACAGTACACCTCCCATGTTCCACCGTTTTGATCATAAAGTGGATCATAAAATGATTGTGTGATAGAAAATAGCTTATAGAGTTACGTTCCTACCCAACTGGAACTTTGCTTTAATATAGTTTTCCCTCTTGATTAATGTTCCATCAAGGTGGAAGTCACATTGTTTGTGATTTCTGCTCTTGATAACATAAATCATCTTCACAATAAATGCAAACTTTCAGAGCAGTGTCTGTTTGTAATCCTTTGTTAGGTGAGGGACACCATAGTACACAAATGTAGCATAAATCTTCTATTTAGTACGAAACTACCTTGAACTAAAACTCTGATGATAACAATAGGTGATAGAAAAATATAAATAGCTGAATGTTCCTGTCCTCTGATGTAGGTGTCTTTGTTTCAAGAACAGTAGTTATTTAAAAATATAAACATTGTCTCAAAGCCTACTTGTTACCAGTACTTTTTTATATCAAATATTTTCTCTCAAATAAACTGAAACACTCTATAATAGTTTTGATTCTAAGATTTTATTTAATTTTATTTGATTTCTACATGAAAAAGAAAATTATAGCTTCTAATTGGAGTGTGTTATATATTATTTAAAAACAGTGGGAAAATGGAGGTTAAAAGCTACCAAATTATCACACTCATGACTAGAGTTAATAAACTTATTAGTCAATTTAATTATGTTGCTTTCTGTTTTGTTCTATTTTCTGGAAAACTTTTTTGTAATACTCAAAAATGGAAATTTATGTGAGTATGCAAAGGTCTTGGTAAAATTTTGATGTGAACTGGGAAGCTAACATGATTAGTAAAGCTGAGCTTTTTATAGCCATCGTAAATGTCCTTTTAGCAATTTAAGATAACTGTACACCAAAGCCTAGAATTTTTCAGTTCCCAACAATATTGCTGTCATAGTTCCATGCAGTTCCATTTTCTACATTTCCTTCGTATGTGGTATCAACTGATCCTTATCTTAAACTGCTTGGCACCGCCAGCTGTTCTCATGTTCTCTTCATTTACTTTAAACACTAATCACAACAAGTCAACCAAATCTACCTCATCCTTATTAATTTAGAGCCCTCTATTCTGTAACACATACTTAAACATTTTTTATTTTAAAGGTAAGAGCAAATCTACTAATATTCTCACAACAACCTATGTTTCTTCTATACATATGTAATTAAATGTTTAAATGATTAATAAACATTTATTTTGTGATGTTAATATTCTATTTCATGATGCAGAATTCTCAAGTATCCCATGATCCCACGTCCCAACTACAAAATCCAGTTGTGTAATAAGACATGGTTGATTCCAACTTACCTAGAGTGTACAGGGTCTAAAATTGCTCAACTTTCTTAAATGGAGAAAAAAAGTCCAATTGGTTCCAGAAAGGCAAATCAGAGAAAGCTGGAATGTAAGATTGGTTTTTCACTGCCAAGATTGAAGCAAATACATGTAATATATCTGGCAGTCACCTCTAGTAGTGAGAAATAACTATGACCCATAAGAAAATATGGATATCAATCCTACACCCATATGGAATTAGATAGTATAAGGAATCTGAAAGAACTTTATCTTCAGATCAGAACTGGGGCTGACTGACACCTTGCTTTCAGATTCATGATGTATGCAATCAAATCAGCAGTACCTTGTGTGGCTTCTCACAAACTGTGAGATAATGAATTACATTGTTCTAAGCCATAGAAACTGTGATGATTTTTTTACACTACAGAAGAAAACCAATAAGTACACTTGTATATAATTTCATAATTGTAGGAAGCAAAGTCTATATTGTCTGCCACAATATCCTCAGTGTTTAGAATAGAATGTTACACGCATCAATGTTCAATAATTATTTGTCAAATAATAATTAATTGCATAGATAGTTGTGTCCAGATGTGGAAAGATACTAGAAGTAATATGGTTTCTGGTTATAGGGCCCATTGTTCTGGAATTGTGATTAGTGAAAGTCATTCTACTAAATGTTCTATTTATATTATCTTATTGAATTCTCACAATTATCCTATCAGAAAGATACTATAATATTTTTATTGGTGCATATTCATTATACAAAATAGTGGGTTTTGTTCTGGTATAAATGTACACACATATAAGCTAATCTGAAAAAATTCATTTCCCAGTACCTCTTCATTCCCTTTTTGTTCTCCCATCTCTAATCGCCTTTCTCTACTCCAGTGGTTACCCTCTAAAGAAAGCTACTATTATGATGTCTGTCTTGGTGACAAATATTCATCTTAGAGAGAATGTTTAATTTTAGCAAGGATATAATTGTGAAAATAAGATATTAAACTCAAAAAGTGTTATGGTCATTAATTACTTGGTAAATTGTGCTTAAATTGTATTATTTGGATGAACAGTAAAGAATCTTTTAAAATTAAAAAAAAATTATATGCTCCTTACAAGAGACAGAGCCATATTTAAACAATGTTGAAGCCTCTGTGAAGTCAGTGCTTACCTTCATGTATTTGAGATAAAGGATAGACTATCAGTCATAAATAATATCACACAGCAAAATAAAACACAGATATTTATTTAAATGCATCCCTTCCTTTCTCTCACTGCTCATCATTTTTTCCATTCTACCTTCTTTTTCTTTACTGATGTGTTTTATTCAACTTCCATATCAAGTTATGAAAGGGTTGCTATAAAATGTAATGTGGGATTAGCTGGGATAACATCTTATCAAAAAATGGCATAAATAGCAATAAATACCCTATGCCTGCTTCATTTTTAGCTTCTACTTATCTCCACCTTTGATTCTCAAAGAAGAAAGTAGATGGAAGAAAGATAATTTTTTTTCTTATATACTAGATGTCAAGCATCAACGTGACCTGTGCCCCTGGTAGTCTATCTCAGTGCCTATATTTGAGAATAAAATTTAAAATACTGAGAACATTTTAATTATATAACAAGAAGAAAATAATTGAACAGGCTATAAAATCTGTGCTTGTAGAGTGACTTATTACTGAAAGAGAGCAATACATCTACTTTTTACTTGATATGTACATATGACCACAGAATATAAACTGCATGCTTTCATGAATACAATACAAACTGTAAAATTATAAAGACACATAAAATATAACTGGTTTATGATATGTAAAAATCGTAATCTATTTTTATGTGTTTTTTTTATTTGGTTTTTAGAATGTGGTGATATTGTAGATTCCTTTTCCTTGGCAAGGAAAAAAGAAAAATTTATCATTATGAATTTCTGATGGCAAAATTTGAGTTAAAGCCAGGCATGGTGGTGCATGCTTGTAATCCCAGCGTTTGGGAGGCTGAGAGCAGAGAGGATCCAGGTTGGTGGCCAGCCTCAGCTAACTAGTGAGGCCCTCCATAACTTAGGGAGACCCTGTTAAAGACTAAAAAATAGGGCTGGGGGTATATTTCGGAGGTAGAATGCCCTTGAGTTCAATTCCCAGTACCGCAAAACAAAACAAAACAAAAACTTGAGTTAGGACTAGAAAATCAAAGAAATCTATAGTCTATAATCTCAAATGATTCTCTTTCTGGTCACTATGAATATGATAGCAATTAAGATACATTAATGAAACAAGAGAATGATTCTACACCCTCAGAAACCCATTCTGCACCATTTTCTTTCTACAATATTTCTCTCTCATCTCCTTCAGTTAGGTTGCCTTCTTAATGCATCTAAAGTTTCTTTTCCTTTGTCTGGAGTCTCTCCTATATACCATTTTTCTCCCTAGCTTCCGCATATTAGGGAGAACATCTGACTTTTCACTTTTTGTGAATGAGTGACTGACGAATCTCACTTAGCATAATGTTCTCTACTTCCATCCATTTCAATGCAAATGGCATAATTTTGTTCTTCTTTATGGCTGACTAAAATTCCATTGTGTACATATCCCATAGTTTTGTAATCCATTCATCTATTAATGGACATCTCATCTTAGCTGATTCCATAGTTTGGCAATTGTGAATTGTGCAGCTATAAACATAGATATGTATGTATGCATTACTGTGGTAGTTTGGTTTCCTTTCTTTTGGGTAGATACCCAGGAGTGGTATTAATGGGTCATATGGTAGGTTCATTCCTATTCTGCTGAGAATCCTCCACACTGTTTTTCAAAGTGGTTGAACTAGTTTGCAATCTGACCAAGAATGTATTAGACTTATTCTCCACATCCTTGCCAGCATTTGCTGTTGCTTGTGTTTTTAATGATTGCCATTCTTTTTTTTTTTTTTTTGCAGTACTGGGGATTGAACTCAGGGGCATTCTACCTCTGAGCTATACCCCCAGCCCTATTTTTTATTCTTTATTTTGAAACAGGGTCTCACTAAGTTGTGGAGTGCCTCACTAGGTAGCTGAGGCTGGCCTCGAACCTGGATCCTCTGGCCTTAGCCTCCCAAATGCTGGGATTACAACCATGCGCCACCACGCCTGGCTTAATGATTGCCATTCTAATTGAGGTTTGGTGAAACCTCAAGGTAGTTTTGATTTGCATCTGTCTGATTGCTAATGATGTTGAACATTCTTTCATAAAATTATTGAACATTTGTATTCTTTTGTGAAGTGTCTATTTAGTTCATTTGCCCATTTGTGATTGAGTTATTTGATTTTTTTTTTCTTGGCAGTGAGTTTCTTGAGTTTTCTGTATATCTAGATATTAGTCTTCTATCAGATGAGTAGCTGGCAAAAATCTTCTCCCATTCTGTTGGTTCTCTGTTGAAATATTTGATTGTTTCCTTTGCTGCACAGAAGCTCTTCAGTTTAGTGCAATCTCATGTATTTGTTATCATTTTAATTTCTCATGCCTCTGAGGTCTTGTTGAGAAAGATTTTACCCATGCCTATATGTTGGAGTTTTGGTCCTATGCCCTCTTGACGTAGCTGCAACTTTTCTGGCCTAATTTCCAGGTCTTTGATCTATCTTTTATTGACTCTTGTGCAGGGTGAGAAACTGGGGATTATTTTCATTTTCTTTTCTGCATATAGATAACCAGTTTTACCAACACCATTTGTTAATAAGGCTGTCTTTTTTTCCAATGTATGTTTTGTATTTCTTTATCAAAAATTAATTAGTTGTGTGTGGATTTCTTTTTTTTTTTTTTTTTTTTTTTTGCGGTACTGAGGATTGAACTCAGGGGCGTTCTACCTCCGAGCTATACCCCCAGCCCTATTTTTTATTCTTTATTTTGAAACCGAGTCTCACTAAGTTGCGGAGTGCCTCACTAGGTAGCTGAGGCTGGCCGCGAACCCGGATCCTCCAGTCTCAGCCTCCCGAATGCTGGGATTATAAGCATGCGCCACCACGCCCGGCTTGGATTTCTTTATGAGTCTTCTATTCTGCTCCATTGGTTTTCTATGAAATTTAGGAAAGATTTTTTAGCTCTGTGAATAATGACATTGATATTTTAATTGGTATTGCAGAATAGAAAATACAGGAACAAATCCAAAAACTTATAGCCAATTTATTTCTCCATGGTGTCCAAAGCTTACTTTGGAGAAAAGATAGTCTTTTCAACAACTGGTGTTGGGAAAACTGGAAATTAATTTGTAGAAAATTGTAATTAAATCCCTACCTCTCACTCTGCACAGGAGTCAACTTAAGATGGAGCAAAGACCTGGAAATTAGGCCTGATACTTTGAAATTACTAATTGAGGCATAGATCCAACACTCCCATATGGTAAACATGTTGGAGGAAAAGACAGACACTTCCTTAACAAGATCCCCAAGGCACAAGAAATTAATAAGTGGAATTGAATTAAATTAAAGAGCTTCTGTATAGCAAAGTATACCATCAAGAACCTCAATGGAGAGCTAACAGAATGGGTGAAGATCTTTGCCAGCTACTCCTCTGATAGTTGACTAATATCTAGAATATACAAAGCATTTAAGAAATATACTGCTAAAGTCTAAACAACCCAATTTAAAAAAATGGGCAAATGAAATAGAAATATGACAAAAGAAGAAATACAATAAGTATATGTAAAAATGTTCAATATCATTAGCAATCAGGGAGATGCAAATCAAAACTATACTGAGATTCCATCTAACCCCAATCAGAATGGCAATCATGAAAAGTCAAACAACAATAAATGCTGGTAAGGATGTGGGGAAGTAGGAACTCTTCTACATGGCTAGTAGGAATTAAAATTAGTACAGCAGCTATGGATATCAGTTTGGAGATTCCTCAGAAAACTGGGAATGGACCTGCCATATGATCCAGCTATATCACTCCTGGGTATCTGTCCAAGGGGACTGAAATCAGAATATTATAATACTGCATGCATATCCATGTTTATAGAAGCATAATTCACAATAGCCAAATTAAGGAACCAACATAAGTGTCCATCTACAGATGAATGGATTACAAAATTATGGAATATACACACAATGGAATTCTACTCTGCAATAAAGAGAAACAAAATTATGTCATTTGCAGGACTATGAAGAATACCATGTTAAGTGAGATTAACTAGTCACAGACAGTGAAAGGTCATATATTTTCTCTCAGATGCAGAAGCTAGGAAGTAACTGGTATACAAAAGGGACTTCAGATAATGGAGGAAACATGTCAGTGGGCAAAAGAGGTGGTTCAGGACAGGCTAGTGGTGAAAATAGAGTTAACAAAGGAGGCACTTCCATTGATGTTATATACATATGTGAAAATACCAACAGCATTCTCATATCATGTTTGGGGAAGAAGATGGAGTGGGGAGGCAGTTACGGAGAGGCTAACCAACTGCTGTGTGCATCTATGTCCCAATCATTGGAACTACATTATAATGTGAGTCTACGATGTACCAGTAAAAGTATATATATACAAAACAAAACAATACATAAAATAAATGAATAAACTACTGGAGTAATAAAAATCTATAGACTAAAAATAAATATAAAAACAGAACATGAGTTTTTAATTATGCTACTTTTTAAATTACTAAAACAAGATATAGCAATGTAACCTATACATACCTATATAATCTTCATATGTGAATCAAATTTATATTGTGAATCAATATTTATATTTAGATATTTAGGTAATATTTAAAATTTTCATCAATTCCATTCATATTAAACAATTTTTGAATAAGCATGCTTTTATTGAGCAGAAAAATATTTGTAACAATGTAAGTAAACAATAGAATATAAGATCTATGCTAAAGTTTATACTTTGTTTAATTGTATGTGATGATTTACAAAGGTCTTTCCTTTTAAAATAAGTTTTATACAGAATTTCAGAATAAGTGAATTGTTGAATAATAGACATTTTTCCTGAAACTGTTCACTTGGAAAGGTTAACAACTATATATCAAATTTTGAAACTGTCATCCCTGGAGAAAGATTATTAAATTAACCGAACACCAGCATTTCAGTTGCATAAGCCAAGTAGAGGACTGAATGTGTCAGCTCTGTTTTATGAATATTCTTACATTTTCTAGAAAAATTATATGATTTACGGAGTGTTAGTGAAAGAAAACGTTATGATCAATCCTACTGGGATGTGCGTGAATGTGATTAAAGTCTAAGAATAATAAAATCAGAATTTGGATTTATGTTTCCCTCTCAACCACTATCAGTTTTATAGAAAGCCATCCATCACAAAGATAAAGAAATGTTCTCAGAAGATTTAATTTAGGGAAAATATACAATATATAACATTGTGATGACTCTAGAGAACTGAGAAGAAGACTAATACTTCCAGATGAAAATAGTACACAGAGTTCTTGATTTCCTTTTCATTTACCAACCATTATACATGGACTAATTAGGTAGTGAATGAATTTGTGGCTCAAGCATTTAGTTTGCAAAATTGGATAGAAGACTAATAATATTGTCATATTTTATATATCACTATTCTTTGTAAACAGATTCAGTGTTTCTTGAAAATGTAGAAGTTTGTAGATACAGCATTTTAAATGAAAGCTCAGAAATAGGATACCCCTAGGTTCAATCTCCAGTACCACCAACCACCACCAAAATTAAAAAAAAAAAAATGCTATTTTGCCATTAGAAAGTCTCCTACACTCGAGTTCTATTTTTACATGAATTTGTCAAGTACAAATGGTAAGATGATCTGTGATTTTTTTCCATTTCAATATTATGTTCTGTTATATCTTTTAGGGTTGCAGTTCAAAGAACAGCATTATCTACTATTACAATTGTCGCCCATTCCTCTATTTCAACACCTTACCCAGAGAAACTCAAAATATTTAAAGCATGTACAGCCAGGCGTGGTGGCGCATGCTTGTAATCCCAGCATTCAGGAGGCTGAGACTGGAGGATCCAGGTTCGCGGCCAGCCTCAGCTACCTAGTGAGGCACTCCGCAACTTAGTGAGACTCAGTTTCAAAATAAAGAATAAAAAATAGGGCTGGGGGTATAGCTCAGAGGTAGAATGCCCCTCAGTTCAATCCCTAGTACCACACACACAAAAAAAAGCATTTACATATCATTATTTAAATCAAATTATCCAAATGCTATTTATTTCAAATTTACCAACTGTCCTGTCTTGTCACATGGCTACTTGAATTTTTAATAAATATCTTAAATTTTCCACTGGTATAAACATATCCTTACCTTTTCTTCAGACCTTCTTAGTATATTGTGATTCGCACCTAATTAATGATGACTTCATACTTTACTTGATCAATGTCAGTTTATTGTTGATTATGCTTTTTTCCCACTAAACTAATATTAAATTTATTAACTTGCTCTACCTTCAAAATTATTCAACATATACTCTCTTTTCATCAAGATATTTATAACCTCATATTAAATGACCTTCCTGCCTTTATTTCATTAATTTTAGCTTGTTCTCAAGAGACAAGATAGAGTAATTAATTTAACATGCTATTCATATTATTCATTTGCTCAATACTTCAAATTTTCCCTCACAGTTAAGATCAAAAGACATACAGTTTGCAAGTTCCTGCAAATAATCTCCCCACTGCCAGCACCTCTCCAACCTAATTTCTTCTTATTGGCACCCATGCTCATTGCTTCAGAGATACTGGTATTCTTACTGCTCTTGAAAAGTCAGGACACTTGATAAAGGGATTTGCACTGTAACCATGGAAACCCACTTCACTAACTTCTTACCTCACTTATGTTCATTGCTTAAAAGAAACTGTATAGTGCTGACAATTTAAGTACATTGACTGCAATCTTTCCAGCAACTTCAGACAGATTGTCTTTATTACTCTTATTTTGAATGTATAGCTTGAAGAGTTTAAAATTTATCATGTCACAGGGACTGTAAGTGATGTGGCTCAAAACCAAATTATTGTGTATCGGACTACATAGACCCTGCTTCTTCACTTCAACATCATTCTATTTATTATTCTGTATTAAAAACACAGTCTTTTTGTTTCCTCACTTATATAGTTATCTTCCCCTGTTAGATTTTAAGTCCCTTGAAGGTAGGAAAATTAAGTTCCTTGATGATAGAAACCAGTATTCTTATCATGGCATTATTTAGTATACTACTGTGCTTGGCACACTCATAAATGTTATTAAAGTGAAAATGACTGGATTAACAATTGTTTTTAAAAATGATTTGGTTTAAATTTTCAAATGTGTGATATCTCTGTGCATTATTGTCATGTGGTTATTTTCTTCCTTTTCTCTATGTAGTTCTATGTAAACTGAATAAATATATACTATTTATTGTTTGATAACTATAACATACACATTAATATGTCATTCATGTTATCTTATACCATATGTTGTGACATATATATGTATATATATACACACATATCATTAGTACATTAATGAGTTAAAACAATTTGCTATAATTTGAAAGCAAAATCTATCAAGTGACTATTTCTATTATATTTCTTATGATTCTCAGTCACTGGATTATAAATATTTCAGATTATAATTCTTTAAGAAACAAGAGTCAAATTATTTCATTTATTTTTGTTTATGGTTTACAGTTATATCAAAATTCTTCTTGATTTTGATACTATTTTTCTGATGACTTTATATCATCCTGATATTTTTTCTATAAATTAAACTGGGTTATATAAGACATTTTTTGTGTCCCAAGTTCAACTGATCTAGGTTTGAGGATTAAGATTCTTAATTGCTCATGGATATTTGTTAAAACCTGATTAATCAAAAGATTTAGCAAATGTGCCTCATTTTCTTGATTAAAAGCAATCAATTACCTGAGGTTTGCCAGATAATCTAAGAGGAAAAGGAAATTCTAAATAAGACCACATGTTTCTGATTAAAAACAAAATAGAATGCATGACAGCTTTTTGAAAGCCTTGTTATAAACCACTTTTTAACAAAAACAACAACAAAAATCATGCCTAATGAATCTGTATTTTGGGAAAAATGCTACTTGGTAATTTTGCTTTTTTTTTTTTTCCTTCCTTTGGTTAAATTACATCATTCAAAATTTTTATCCAGTAGTTAAATGCTTTCATGTAATCAACAAAATGTCTGGAAATTTTCTTCCCTTCTTTTATGTAATATGAGTCTTGAAATAAAATCCTTTTCCTTTTATGAAAAATAAAGAGAATGTTAACATTTTTGTATGGTTTTTTTTAAGTTATGGTACAGTTTAAACATACTTTCACTGTAATACAATGTTTAATTGAAACATATAGTGGTAATACTTGTAAAACTTCAGTTTCCTTCTAGTATATATTGCGACTATTTCAGAAAAGCCTTTCGATTATCAGTTTCTTCATTTTGACAAATTCATACTTATACGTTTATTGGAATTTTTTGTTTACTGTATTTTGTTTTGTTTCCTAATATTGTCATGAATATAAAAGTAAAATCATATAATATTCAATTTTATCAGATATGTATGTGTATTTCAGACATTTAGCTGTTAGTACTATGGACTTTTTATAGGAATATTTATGTTAATAAGCTGAAAGAATTTTCAACAAGGTTTTATCAGCTTAGTCTATAATTATTTTCATCTATCAAATTGATAATGTAGAGCGGAAAATACACTCAATAGAAATACTGATGCAATTTAGATTAAGAGAAACAGGAAAAGAGAAGCCAATAATCACACTGAAACAAAAAAAGAATTCAGAATATGATGGCTAGGAATGACCTAATCTTTAGCAGTCTCATTCTGTTCTTTCTGTTGCGTGACAGAGAGCTCATATTTAAACTTGGGGAAAAAAAAAAAGGAATAATGAAGATGCCCAACAGGCTAGATATTATTTTCTAAGTATGCATTTCCTGCAAAATTTATAACATCTCATGACTATCTCCACTCTATTTATAAAAATGTATGATATATTCACATATTAATGACAGTCTTTGTTATGCTTATCTCATTAAACATAATTTTTTACATTTTCATCAGATATTTTTATTTTTCTTAATTATGAAAGATCATTTTATTTTTCAATAGTATATAGTTCCAAGACAAAAGAATGTATATAAACATATACACAAATAAATACCTATGTTTATGTTATATGAGTATATGCACTTAAGTTATATTAAGCTATTTAAGTAATTTTCAATATTAGAAGATTTTTGATACATCTGTGAACTCTAAAATAAGTCAGCTAAGAATTTATTTCTTTTAATGTGTTTTATTTATTTCCCTCCTGTGTCTATGAACATATCCTCCTTAATTTCTCTGTCAAATGATATATTCACTGTCCTAAAAGTCACAAAACTCAATTTTTATGACACATTTGAAAAAAATACTATCCCAATCGCATACATGATAAATATCAATAAACATATTTTGTATGCTAAGTGGATCTTATAAGAGCACAAGGAAGACTCCGGATGTTATAGCAGCCCCAGATAAAGCAGAGTGACAAGAAATGGATGGAAGTATATTAAATAGAATATTGAACAAAGATGGAATCTGAAATAAAGTAGCACTTTGGAGTACACAGGGAAAATAGCTCCTGCTTTCAGGCCCTTAATTAAGGAGACAACAAACCTCAATCCACACAGCACCTGCATGTTCAATGGGCAAAAAGGTAGACTAGGGCAAGCTGAACATGTAGGACAACTAATTCAACTTGCCAGGGAAAGGAGTCTGTGAATAAAAGTATCTGCCTTTACCATACCTAAGGAGAATTATATTAAGAATAAATATAAAGCTAATAGTACTATCAATAGAAACAATGAGCCTGACTTTAAGTTGTTTTGAGGTTTCAATCTCTATTCCTTGGATGAACAGGGAAATCACAAATTGAGAAGTTATTTAAAGCTTACTTTTTTCTTTGACACCCAAAAAAGCAAACACCAAATTTCCTTAGAGAAGGCATGCTGTACTCAGGCTGTTAAGCTTTTCAATAGCTAATGTTTAGTCATCAATTAAGTACCAATATAAAATATAATTCAGATGAATAAAACAGTTCAGAAATGAAAAATAAAAATGTTTAACCCTCAGGGATTTTGTATACCAGAATTATGGATTCCGAATATAAAAATATTTTTTAATATATCTCAAGAAATGTGTTAGCAAGTTACAGTTCATGTTAACACATAACATTAACATTCACTCATTTAGTAAATCATCAATTATATTTCCAATCTATTATTGTGCAAGCAGAGTGGTCTTGATTAGTAGTGTGTGTGTGTGTGTGTGTGTGTGTGTGTGTGTGTGTGTGTGTGTGTTGGGGAGCTGGAGGAAGGGTGAGAACAAAAAGAAATAGGCTTTGTTTCATATAATCATTTAGGAAAGATTTATTAATTTTATTTTCCAAGTGTGTGGCTTGGCTCCCAATCCAAATCTTCATAAGGGGAGAGCACTGGTGAGAGCACATTGAAAGCTTGTATGCATATGTACTGGAAGTGGTACACATCACTGCGACTCCTATGACTAGACACCAGAAGCATGATCTACTTAAAGTAGGCTGGAAAACAAAACCTAGAATGTCCCAGAAGAAAAAGAGAATCATTATGTTTTGGTGATAGCAATCAGGTGTTCCCATAATATATATGTTACACAATTGATAGAAAATAAAACAAAAACAACTAAAGAGTACAATACAGAATTAAAAATAGCTGAAAAACTCTACATAAATATTTCAAAGAAATGCAACAATCAAAACTATGTAAGAAAGAAGTTTCATACTTCTTCATACAAAGAAGTTAAGTATCATCAGTTGTTAAACATACCCAAAACTAGAGCTGGGCATGCTGGTGAACATCTATAAAGTCAGTACTTCGGAGACTGAGACAGATTACAGGTTTTAAGCCAGCCCCAGCATTGTAGTGAGACTCAATTTGACAATAAAAAAGTAAAACAGTACTGTGGATATAGCTTGAAGGTAGAATTCTACTAGGTTCAATCCTGAGCACCACAAAAAGAAAACAAAACTAAATCAAAATGAAATTATGTGAAGGAAGCTCATCAAGTACTGTGTGTATGTAGATTCCTATCATCGGAACCTCATTATGATGTTTGATTCCAGTCCACCCATGAAAGTATATTTAAAAATGAAATGCTTCATACATTGTGGTCAAGGATTGAAATGAATATGAGGTTGGACAATGGAATTTTACTCTGTCGTGAAGAAGAACAAAATCATTTCATTTTCAGGGAAATGAATGGAACTGGAAAACATTATGTTAAGTGAGATTAGTCAGACACAAAAAGTAAAAAATTGTATGCTCTCCCTAATATGTGGAAGCTAGGGAGGGAGTAGGACTCTACACGAAGAAGAGAAACCTTAGTTGAGCAAAGAAGGTGACTTAACTGAAGGTGATGGAGATTGGGGGTGGGGAGGGAACTAATGTTTTATATTAAACTTCTTTCACTCTTTTATTTTATTAATGGAAAGACTAAGTGCTTTCTTGACAAATTTACCCTGAAAATTGTTTTGATTACATTTTCTATCACTGTTATCTGTTTTGTAACATTTTATATTCAAATTCTTAATGTGCATATGCATACTGTTTCTGAATATAAATGCATATTATGTATCTATATATCTTAAAAATTTCATGTATTTAGTAAGTCTAAAATATGGCTATGAAATAATATTCTAATTTTGTCATAATTTCAAATACTGTGCTTTTATATTTCAAAGTGTAGTTTAATAAAGAGCATTAATTTAAATAATTAAACAATGCCACTAAACATTGGTGAGCACAATTTTTCAATATGCAAAAATTTAATAGCACCGTTCATGCCTAATGAAGTTTGCTAAAATTGCTTCCTTGGTTACTTCATTCTCTGACAATTTAACTGATTTAGTTAATATGAAACAGGAACACCAGAGGAAGAAAGCAAGCAAGAGTTAAGAAAGTAATTAGCAGAATTTGTAGAGTGTTGTTAAACTTAATAAACTGTAATGATTGCTTTTCTGATTCTAAAAGGAAAATAAAGTGATTCACTTCTAAAAATTATATTTGAAAATAAAGCATTTTGTCAACCTTTAATGAGCTATAGTCTAATTTTCTTTGTAATAATTTTGAATGTGATGTGAAACCATATCTATTTTTGTTATTTTCACCCATATCTTTAGAGTAGGCAGAAATTATTATAAATCCTTTTGTTTTAACAATACTTTGCATTATCATGCAATTATAACACACTATAAACCATTACATCAATATAATATATATGCCTGAGGGAATAGTTCATAAATTAATAAAATAAGATCAAATGAAATGTGAATATATATTTAATTATATGTATATATTGCATTAATCAATAGAAATTAAATTCTGGACCTAATGTCCATGAATTAACATAGTAAACCTTCTAGCTAGCCATGTTGGCAGACAACATGGAATGACCTACTATGAACTAAATACTTGTGTTTTCCCAAAATGCATATGCTGGAACCCTCATCAATAATGTGATATGATTTGGAGTTGAGGCCTTTAAGAGTTAATTAGGTCATACAGGTGTAGCCCTCTACATAGAATTAATGGTTTTACAATAAGACACAATGAAGGACTTATTCTCTTTCAGCTGTGGGAGGATATATGAGACGATATATAAACAAGAGGAGGGCCCTCACTGGAACCTCACCATGCCGGCACATGGCCCTGGATTTGCAGTTTCCAGAACCATGAGAAACACATTTCTGTTGTTCAACCCACCTGACCTTAGGATTCTGTTAGAGCGGCCTGAGCAATTCTCTCAAGATTATTCCTTTCTGTGGACTTTAGTATTATCATCACTAAAGGGTACCATATAAGGATGAGAAAGGCACTTATTAAATTTCAGGCTATTTATGAAATTAGTATTTCTGTACATATAGGACTGAAAATGTTACAGAATTTTTTTGTTAGAGCAAAATCAGGGAAGAGTAGCCTTGATATTCGAAAGCAGTGGACAAGATTGAGCAGTGAGAAATTTTATTTTATTAAATTGATAGCAGTAATAAAATAAAGTCATAACACTTCACAGTGTCTTCTGAATAGCCTTGTTTGTGACAGATTAATGCTCTACATACAGGCTTATTAATTATGTCCTGAAAATTAACTGAAATAAAAGGATATGGCCTTCCATCATCTCTATACTTTTAAGCATTCATATACAACAATTGAAAACAAAATTCTGATAAGTCACAATCCCACTCAATAACTTCACCCATTACTAACTACACATGTGAAAATGACCAAGCTCCTAGGACTAAAGAATAACAACAACAATATTAAAAAAAAAAAAAACTTGCACAAACAGCACATTACCTTCCACATCCCTGTACTATCACCATTCCTCAGCTAGTCAAACTCTTCCTGTTTACATGACCATCATTGTACTCTTTCTGTGTCTTATCTAAAATTGTTTCCTTTTTCCAGGAATAGCAAAAGCCATTTAGCTGCTTTCTAAATTCAATTCATATTCAGTTCCTACTTTAGAAATAAAGGCCCCATTTAAATACTAACCGTCTTATGACATTTTTACGAATCTCTCTCCCCAGAAATTTTATAATGCTGTATCTATACTCATCTTCAAGGACAGATCCATCCCAATCTTTTTCTTTATTGATGGAATTCCTTTTCTTTTTAAGATGTGATGTTTTGTGAGGCTATAATATTTGGTTTCTTAACCACCCTTAGCCTAGTACAAAAGAAAGTATTTATGCTAGACCTAATCAGAGCAAGGGGAGGTTGTGAGGCTCTATGGAAAACCCTGCATTTCATTTCATTTTGCGCTTCAACATGATGTAGAAGTAACTACATGACATAGTAAAAAGTGGGCTAAAGAGTGCTCTCCTGAGTCCTAGAGTAAAAGCATGATATAGAGAAATCTAGAAATTTATACCAGTCTCAGTATTGAGACCTGGGCTCTTTTTTTTTTTTTTTTTTGCGGTACTGAGGATTGAACTCAAGGGCGTTCTACCTTCCAGCTATACCCCAGTCCTATTTTTTATTCTTTATTTTGAAACCGGGTCTCCCTAAGTTGCAGAGTGCCTCAGTAGGTAGCTGAGGCTGGCCTGGAACCTGGATATCCGGTCTCAGCCTCCCAAATGCTGGGATTGCAAGTGTGTGCCACCATGCCCGACTTGAGACCTGTGCTCTTAAAACAGCTGATGGACCAACAGAAATCAAGAGATGAAAACAAAGAATGCAAATAATCTAAGAACTTTGAGAAGAAAGCATTTACAACCACAGACACAGTGTAAAAGACTTGGTGTCTCAAATGCACCCCTTGTCCTACTGAGTTGAGGCCCATATTAAATCACCAGACTTTGAGAGTACTAAGGAAGCTGAACAGATGTACCTAAAATAGGACTTGTCTATTTCTAAAAGCTTATTAATTTCAAATATGTACCAGGTGTGTCATCTTGCTGAGCGGCATCTGAAAAAACAGCATATAGACAAAAATTAGAACATTCAAAAATAAGGTGCCACAAAAAGTAAAAAAAAAATCATATGCTCTTCCTAATATACAGAAGTTAGGGAGAAAGGGGGGCATAAGAGGGACTCCAGATAAAGGAGAAATCTTAGGTGAGCAAAGAAGATGACTTAACTGAAGATGACGGGGGAGGGGGGCAAATGCACATGATGTACTTTCACAAACATATCAATCACTAAACTGAACCTGAGAAGGAGGGAGGGCAAGGAAGTGGGGCAGGTATTGGGAAAGGGTTAAATGAGAAATGGGTGCGTGCATGCCTTTACCAGCTTGTACCTAACAAAGATGTATGATTACAATGTACCAATAAAAAATAAAAATATAAAGTGCCAAACAAAAGAATCTAAAATGATGTGATTCCACAATTATATGACCTCCAAGTCCATTAATTTGGAACAATGCTAGAACATTAAAAGAGATTCATTTTTGGTACATTTGAATTGTGTCATATTTTTTATCCTGAAATACTAGAAAAGAATATAGAGTTATTATTGAACAATATATATTTTTTACATGAAGTAAAGGAAAGTTAGAAGAAAGAGCCCTTAAACTGAAAATATAAATTATTTTTCTAATTCACACTAATGCTTGTGATGCTTCTAAATTTCAGATATTTTGTGAAAATTAGGAAATTTCATTCGCTAGCACAAAAATAGGAATAGTATACAAGAAATGAGGGTAGTACCCCTATATCCTTTTTTTAATCTACTCATAATGACATATTGGTTAATTGTGTATACTTTTAGAATCATTAAACCAAGAATTTTGTTTGCAGCTCATTTATCGGAGAAGAAAGAGCATTAAATATCCTCTACAAGCAACCACACACACACACAAAAAAATGTTCTGGGAACACTACTTTCTGAAAATTGTCTTAGTTGATGTTGTAATGTTTTTTCTCTTTTGTGTCATGGAGAATTAGCAGATGACTTTACATGCTATTTTCAGAGATAACAGAAGCCATATGAAGGGATCTCCCTACAGGACATTTATTACTTCTGCTTTATTACCTCCATTTATTTCTCAGTTCAGTGTAACTGAGCTTCTGCATCTCTGACTACAATGAAAAAGAAGTTAAACAATTTATTCAAATGGAAATTCTTCCTTTTTCCTCTGTAGTTTTACAACACTCCATCTTTTAATTTTCACACATTAAAAATGTACATTTCCACCGGGCATGGTGGCGCACGCTTGAAATCCCAGCATTCAGGAGGCTGAGACCGGAGAATCCGGGTTTGAGACCAGCCTCAGCTACCTAGTGAGGCACTCCTCAACTTAGTGAGACCCGGTTTCGAAATAAAGAATAAAAAATAGGGCTGGGGGTGTAGCTCGGAGGTAGAGTGCCCCTGAGTTCAATCCCTAGTACCGCAAAAAAAAAAAAAAAAACACAAAAATAACTGTACATTTCCTTAATTTTTGTTATATATTTTATTTTTTGTTATATTTTTTGTTATATTTTTTGTTATATGTTTTATTTTTTGTTATATTTTTTGTTATAATTTTTATTTTTTGTTATTTATTTTTACTCTGTTCATATTTTTCAAGGGGCTCCCATAGTTTAATTTTGCATCTCTTTGTGATGAGTTTCTAATATATATTTATAACCCATCCTCTTCTCAACCCAATCTCCAAAACTACTTGGGTAAATGTTTGTTGGATGTCCCCCCTCCATTTTTTTTTATACTGGAACTCAGGGGAAATCTAGCTCAAACTACACCTCCAGCTCCTTTTATTTTGAAACAGTCTCACTAAGTTGCTGAAGGTCTCACTAAATAGCTGAGGCTAGCCTCAAACCTGCAATTCTTCTTTCTCACCCTCCCAAGTACTGGGATTACAAGTGTGTGCCATCACACTTGGCTTGTCAGATATTCTTACCTGGTTGTTTAACATAGACTCTCATATGTCTTATCTTTATGAAAACTGGCTCTACTTTGTTAAGTGTATCTACAAAGTTCATTCTTAAATTTCTTATTATTGAACTTTTTTACCTATTATAATCAAATACTATAAATAATGGCTCCTAAAAAGCATTATAGTTTTCCTTTACTTCTCAATTCTTACTATTCCTTAATTAATTTGGTACCTACCATTACTAATATTGATAACTGATGAATATGATGATGTGATTATTATAATGATTCGCAATTACTGCATTGAATTCTTGTGATGATATTAGAGCAACCATTTTATTGTCACGAAGGTTATGATTTAGATAGCTTAAGCCAGGCCCCCATCATCTCAACCTCAACTATTTATATTTCTTTATTAGTCTCTTTAGATACCAGTTTATATGAAGATAGGCTACTTTTTACATTAAAGAGAGAATTATTTGCATACCAAAAAGTGATCTGAGCTTTCATACATCATTAAAGCTATTTATATTTGAGGTCAACAGTTAAGAATCATATGCCTCACTATAACATAAAACATTCTCCTTCTGACCTATTAGTCCTATCACTTCTCCCAGAAACACAATGTCTTAGCCCATTTAAACAACTCCCTTTTTTTTTTTTTTTTTCCAAATTCTGTGCTCCATTCCTTTTTCTAGTTGAGATTATATACCTTTCATTGGAATTCACTTTGCCCCCTTCTTACTACTTTCACTGGACAGTAAATACTTGACATTCAAAAAAAGGTAAGTGTAAACCATTTATTAATACCACCAAGGAAAATCAATATATTTTAAATTACTTTATTTACTCAATACATTTATTGAACTACAATTCTGTGCTCGTTTTGAGCACATAACTGAAAATAAAATCCATGTTCTCCTAGAGTTTACAATCTAGTAGAGCCCTGCTACTCTTTAGTGCTTAAGTTTCACCAGATAATGTGCTAAGTTCTTACAAAAGAGATTTAATAATTAATGATTATCTTTACAAATTAAAAATTTTAGACACACAGAGAAGTGACAAATTCTGGACTTTAAGTTGATGCCCACTTTTAATCACGGAATTATGACTATTCAATAACAAACATTACTAATATACTTGATATCCACCTAGAAGTTGGGCCTAAAATGAAGATGCTCAGAAGTGGGATTTTTGCAAGCTAGGAAAACCGTTATGCACATGAATATTAACCCTTTTCCTATATGCCCCTTGAATATTGCTGGTGGTTCTTGTGGCCTCAGCATTTACACAGAAATAACTCCCAAGTAATAGAAATTTACCAGCCAGGAAAAAAAAAAAAAAAAGAATTAAATACAGATTATCCTATACATTTTTTACATTAATTTAGAAACAAGTTGTTTTTAGCAATAACTCCCAGAACAACTTTTATATTTTATTTTTACATTTAAAAAAAGATTTCCTTCAACCTCAAAGAGCATCTTTCTCTAAAATTAAATGAACTGAACAAAGGGTTAAAATAAACTGGTATGTTGGGAAGCACAAGGAAATCTTTGATTCTTTTCCTTATCATTTAATTATTTTGATCTAATTCATGTGAAATATCTGATCCATTTGTATCAAAAAAAAAAAAAAAAGCCCAGCCTCGTGATAGAGAAATAGGTGTATAATAGGAAAACAAACAAAATAAACAAATTGCAAGGTCATGATGGGCACACCACTGCTCTGTATAATGTACAGTGGAATAAATTCTTTTAAATAGGTCAGGAAACATTGTACAGAACAAGTGTGGATAAAAAATAGTTTTGAAGGTAAATGAGCAGTGCACAAACAGTTGTAAAAGCTTTCACACTGAGAAAACAAAAAAAAATGAAATTTGTATATTCAGAAATAGCAAGTAGCTAAGTGCATATTTAGAGTAGACTGTGGATGGCACAGGTGTGCTATGAGGCTAGGAAATTAGACTGGGTCTCAGCAGTGAAGGGCCTTTGGTGCTAGGACAAGACATTTGAATTTCATTCTGAAAGCACTGGGTGGCTTCTTGACATCATGTCAGAAAATGGCATGTTTTCTCAAAAGTACTTAAATATAGCTCTGACTAACCTGGAACTCCCAAAGAGATAAATCATGCCCCTGTTGAGGGTCCTACTAGATTCGCTGGCAGAGCCCAGGATATTGCAGTCACTTCAGGCAGGAAATACAGTTCATTAAATTCTGCCTCAAGGGTTGCTGAAGCTGTGTCTAAAGATGGTACAGCAACACAGCAGGCTGAAACAAATGATGAATTCAGTCTTATTCAATGCAGTTCACATTTTAAAATGTCAAAACAGGATTAAAGTCAATGGGAGAAGTACATCGTACAAGCAAGTATTGCACCACATAAGTGCAATAACAACAACAACCATTGTCACATACCAAGTATGTCTGCACATATGGGTGTTTAATTCTCCCTTTACTTTCTCACTATGTGAATTCACAGATTTTTTTTGTTTTGTTTTGTTTTTTTCTTTTTTTTTAACCTCTTGAAAACAAGAGGCTTTTTTTTTTTTTTAACCTCTGTAAAATTGGTGGAAGTTTTTGTGCCTATTTTTAAGAGATTGATCCTTAGGTGAAATAAAGGACTTACTATCATGTTAGATACAGTATTACTTTATTGTTTTTCTTAAAATGGAACATATTTAGTAGTATGACAGTTAATGTAAATTTACCCTGTGCTCTAGATTTATTCGATGATTTTAAATGATATTTACTGTTGTTTTTTGTTTGTCTTTTGGTTTTTGTTGGTTTGTTTTTTGTTTTGTAAAATAAAAATGAGCAGGTTGTGTTTTGGTGACTTCAACATAAAAATTAAAACCTGAGTACAAAAGTTCTGTCCTAGAGCTTGAGAAACAGCTAAGAGAAATACTGTCTACAGTCAATGCAGGATCATGTAGTCCAGAGTAATGGAAAGTCTACACATACACAGTGTGACAATGTATTATAGAACAGTATCCTTTTTAAAGTTCTTGATATTTCAGCTGTCTATGCTCTATGTTGCTCAAGTAGTTGGAAAACTACAATTTGAGAATGACTGGAAGAAAAATCCATGTAAGGGTGAACAGTTTCAATTACTTTCAGTTTGTTCAATTTCTTTAGCTTGGAATATAATTTTCTACATTATAATCCAAAATTTTATGTTTTCTAGGTCAAAATAGAATTAAAACTAAAATTTGCTTTAATTGGACACGATCCAAATGCCCTTATCCTGCAGCAATGGTTAAATAAATAAGGACACAAATTTAGTAATGATAACTTTAACTTTACAGAACAGGGTGAGGCACTGCTAGTATGACAGTTCCTCCATTCCTCACATCAGGAAAACTTTAGTTTTTCTTTTTTTTTTTTTTTTCATGGTACTAGGGATTTAACCCAGGGAGACTCTACCTATGAGCTACACCTCCTAGCTGTACTTTATTTTTTTTATTTGGAACAAAGTCTTGCTAAGTTTCTGAGAGCCTCACTAAGTTGCTGAGATTGGCCTTGAACCTGGTGTCCTACTGTCATCCTTCCAAAAACAGGTGTGTGGACTTGGTTTTCTTTTAAGTTTTGGCCTTATTTACACTTAATTGACATAAAATTGTATGCATTTATCATATATGTGCTTTGTGCATGTATTTTGGACATGGACATTTTCTTGATTTTTACCAAATTAATAGTTTACAAATTTGGGGCTCACTTATACCTGTAACACCCTGATCCCAAATAGAAATCACTCATCCAGTATCCACTTTACTCATCGAAGTTTGCTTGGGTCATAGGGGAGTAGAAAATAGTGCTGTATTGAATAAATTATATATTTCATAATATTGAGTTTGATAACATGAAATATTTTCCAGTTTTGTGCAACTAAATTAAAATAGGGTTTTGGGAATGGAGCCTACTCCTGTAACTTCAAGCATAAATGGGAGAGATTTTCTTGTGTAGTGACCAGATCATCACAGTCCCTTTCTGCACAATTAACCAATCACCCCATACTTGTCTATGTGCAGGAGAGTCATGAGAATGGTTAGAGCCACATACCTGCCATAGCCTGTGGCCTTTACCACATTTTTGTAGCTGGCCAATAGCCAGCACTTTGTCTGGGGTGTCTACCTGGGAATGTACTCTCCTTGTTATTTTCCTCATTAGATTCTGAGTACTGCTCTATCTGCACACTTCTTTTTATACAAACCACTTCCATCAGTAACACCCTCACTACACGTGTATTCCAATTAAGAGATGGAAGTACTGGTCCTCCTTCAAAATATAAGCAAGAAAAGAAAAAAAAAAAGATACAACTACACAATTTGAAAAAGAACTGCTAAGGATTCTGATCCACTGACTGAATGACAAGTCCTCTCCCCCCAAAATGAGATTTATGGTTATTATTGTGATTATGACAATCATTGATCATTTTGGCACAAGATAATCTTCAAAATATTTATTCTGAATAGAAGAAAACTCAAGAGAAATGAGATTAATAAATTATAAAATGTTTAGAAGTATAAATGTGAGGATCCTAAAGACATTGTGAAATGAACATAACTAAAGAGAAAAACGCTGGAAAAATAACATGCTTTGACTTTTTTCCCTTTATTTCAGTTTTAAGCTATTGAAAGTACCATTTCTAAAACCATAAATGCCTAGAAGCACAGATTAATGGAGCTTGACAGAAGCTTAGGAAATCTTCTCTGTAGCACCCAGCCCTGAGGCAGCACATGTCTAAGCCATCTAGGACGGCTCATCCTCTTCGCTTCTCCAGAACATCACAGAAGGCAGACACCATAACCTACATTGGGGCTTTCACACCTCGACTGACCGCTTAAAAGTTTTCTCAGTTACTGAACAGAAATGGGCTAGGTATTAGGAAAATGTTAACCTATTCTTTCCCTTTTTAAATTTTTTAA
>PVLC010013219.1:13899-42327 GCA_004027655.1 Graphiurus murinus | reverse complement strand
GAGCCTCTGTCTCTTCCCACAGCACCCTCTGCTGCACTTTAAATGCTACCTCCGCCCCTTTATCACATTTAATCACATGGTAAATTTAAAAGATGAGTCCAGATAAAGAAGGCTCGTTAACTTTAATAGGTTACTTTTTATATTTGGGTGAAAGGTCCTAAACCCTTGTAAATTAGGCTGGGATTTATAAACCATGACAAACGTGATGACAAATACTGATTTCCTAGTAAATTCCTTCAACGCTCTAATCCCCATACATGATGAATTGGTAGCGCTCCTTTCTGTTTTTATTTACACAAATGACTTTGCCAGTGTGTTGATACATGGGCAATATACTTAAACCCATGACAGAACTCACAGATTAGGGCAGAGCCATCTATTTCCCCTATTGTACTTCTTAAAAAAAGAAAATCTGACTATAATACATATGTGCATGTGTGCACAGAGAATTAAAAACATACTTTATCCCCTGTTTAAAAAATTTTTAAAAAGCTCAAATTGAGAGGGATTCAGAGTTTCCCATAGAACTGCTCAAATGACTGAGCAGTGTGTCTCTGTTTCACAAATTATACCTCTGTGGTAAGATTCCTCTTCAAGAAAACTATAGAGATCAATCAGCACCAGCCATATAACATCCTTAATCCTGCTGTTAGACTTTTATAATTTCCTGCCACCAGTGAGTTATTGCTTGACAAGTGTTTAAATATTAGACATTGTGAAGTTTAAATAAAGAAATTATTTACACGGGAATATAAAAAAGTATATTACCAATTATATAGTTCCCTGAACACTTAATCATGCAGCCAAGTGGAAAAAGCCTTCAGGAAGTCTGTCCTCTACCACTGCACGTAATGAAGGGCGCCTCAGGAAATGTGCATTTAATCTCTGCAGCCGCATTTCAAGCACCTAATCTCACTTTGCAGTGCACTCTGCCACTTCTTGTCATCCAAACAAAATGCAGGTAAATGATGGAGAAGCTTAGCTTATACCCTTTAAATATTTACTGGCTAGTCGACTCTTAGTAATACATGCTGTAGTGTTAGACTCAATTTCATCCTCCAGCGGTTGGCAGACAATTTGGACAGGCTTACTGAGAAGTGGAGGATCTTTCCTTGCTTTGCCTTTGAGGAGAAGCCATTCCCTTATCGTAAGTGAATTAGTTTAAGAACTTTCCCCACTAGTCCAGTGTATCAACAAATCAGCCAGGCCAGCTGGCTGCACTGACGGCTCACTTAACCCAGCTCTGTGAGCTAAGGGGGAAAAGACTGTGAGGGAGGGTCCCGCTGCCCCACCAGGCCCGGTGGACGTGGATCCCACTCACACAAGGGGCCTCTCATTTCCCAAAGTGAACTTGTTGTCATTCGCTAGAAAAAACAATTTAATTACTGCGTCGATTTTTCCCCCCACAATAGGGTCCTGAGACTGTGTGAAAGGAAGCAGGACTCCCTAAACAAGCCTGAGGTTTATTTTATTTTATTTTTATTTTATCAGTACTAGGGATTGAGTCCAGAAGCATTTTATCTCTGAGCTACACCCACAACCCTTTTTATTTTTTATTTTGAATCAGGGTCTCACTAAGTTGCTGAGGCTGACTGTGAACCTGCAATCCTCCTGTCTCAGTCTCCCAAGTACTGCGATTACAGGCATGCACCACCATGCCCTGCCTGAGGCTATCTTTAAAAACAGAACCACTGCCACCATGATGTGAACCAGAGCCAAAGCCACTGACTGCAGGTCTTGGTAGAAACCTTCACACTCTGATAATTGTCTGGATTTTTTGTTGAAAGTAAGAAGTGCTTAAAAGTCCCCTGAGACTTTTAAGTCTCATTCTTTAAAAATGAGGTAAATCTATATATGTACTAACATAAAAATATCAAAAGTATGCAATTAGTTAAAAATTTATAATTTTAAACTGTATATGTGTGACTAGTATGTATGTATTTTATATATTTATATATACAGATGTGTTTGAATGTGTGTGTGCATAAAGGTATGTATATATTTCTCTTTATAAAGAGAAAGTCCCCGTGGATCTACTGTTGAATCCTATTAGTGATTACCTTGAAGAATATCTCCAAGAAGAATAGAAAACCAAGAATTTTACTATCAATTTTTGCATGGTTATAGTTTTTACAATATGCACTTATTGCCACTATCATTTTTAAGTGTAAATAAAAAATAATGTCCCCCTTTTTGCTTAAGTTTTTATCACCTTGGCACATTGAGGCATTGAGGCTCGATGCGAGACCACAGATAGGAAAGAAGAGCCTAATCATCTCTGCTCAAAGACAGCAGATAGCCTGACTTAGGTAGCCATAGACCAGATGGTAGACTTTATCAGGAGCCTCTGTGTGGCTTTTCAAGATCTCATTCTGAATCTTCCTCTGAGCATCCTGATATCATTTTGAACTCTGCATGTTTTATGGTTAATGAATAAGATGCTTTTAGAGCCTGATCTTATCACTTGCTTTTTAAAACATCTTTTTTCAACTATAGTCCATGCTTTACTTGGTATTGTGGCTTTATGAAAATATTTAGTGTTTTGTTGGGTTTTCTTAAAGGTACTTGTGAATAAGAACAAATGATTAAATCCCCTGTCCCAATCCTGCCTCAAGGTTCCAACATGCCCTCTGGACATCAGACAGACCTGCCTGTTGCTTTCCTTAAAGCATAGGAAGGCCCCTGTCCCATAATTACTATCTTGTGCAGATTGGCCTGTTATCAGGGCTAACACAACAGAGTACATAAAAGACCAGGTTATAACATCTCTGCTGCTGTAAATTGAAATAATAAACTTTGGCAAACAGGGACGACAGCAAATTCAATTTGACAGTCCCCTCAAAGCAGACAAAGAACAACAGAGGGAAGCTGACTAAACAGGATTAGAATCTGTTTTATTTGATTATTGCATCATTGGATGAGGCAACTTGTAATGCAATTCCCCTAAATTGTTAATGCACATTCACAAATTAATGGTAGAAATCAAATTATCATTATGTCCTACATCAAAATCACTGATTCTCAAGCTGGAGGGGAATTTTCTAACTGTCTTTGGCTTCAAGAACCCTATCTCTTTAAGCAAATGCACAGGTGGAAGTCCAATAAGTAAAACAGGTAAACACAAGCCTGCTGACTGTGATGGAGAGGGAAGGAGGGCTGTAGCTGAAAACCTGTCCCATTTGTGCAAATCCCTCGCCTCCCAGCCCCTCTGGAAGATCCTTTGGGGAGTCCCCGAGTCTCCAATGTGAGCATTACTTGGAAACCATCCCCATTTGCCTTTAAAAGATGCAGACTTTAACTCTCTTTTAAGATTACTAACTAAAAATACAACAAGGGAAGGGAGAAGAAGGGAAAACCATATGCAGACAAAGATGCTTACTGGGAAACCAACTGTAAATTCATCGTTTTAAGGGATTAAGCAATAATGGCTTTTATTGAGCATTTGCTACATGCCAGAAATAGTGCTCATTGTTCTATGAGCAACCATTAACACATGTGATATTCACAAAATCCCTATGAGATAGAATAAACACTTAACACTGTTAAACAGACAAAAATATTTAGGTTCAGAAAGTTAAATGACCAGCTTAAAGTCGTACCACTAAGAAGTGGCAGAGCTAGTTCAAAGCCAGGCAACTTAACAGGAGCAGCAACATGCCTACTTCTGTGCTTCTTCACTTGCACTGTCCCATCCCTGGCCACCAACACTTCTTTCTTCTTTATCAAATTGTCTTTCTGATGAAATGGCATGAAGGCATCACAAGCTTTACAACACTCTGTGAACATAACTATGTGCATCCCTTACTGAAACTAACATCCTACTCCATACCTTGTCGATACCACTGCAGCATCAGCGGTGCCCCTATTCCAATTGAACCAGCCAGAGAACAGGCTACTTCTATCAAGCATAAGTTCCATCCAAAGCTGTGACCAAATGAGACAGGATCACAGACCCTTGAAAGACAAGAATGAAAGCCAAAGCAGGTATGACAACCGAATGCATACCATCATGGAGCAGGAAGAAATAAGGTTAGATCAAGCTGGGGTACTGGGGACAAAACCAGACATGAATAAATAGAAATGTGAAGATACAACCAAGGACCAAGTCACAGATGATCCCAGTAGGGGTCAAAATAGGCAAATTCAGTATGAGTCAATGAAGAAGTACTATCAGGAAGTAAAAGAGAATATCTTATGGAATGCCCTGGTAGGAATGTGACTTGCAGGAACTTAAGAAAAAGCCTTCCAATGTTCTATATATCAGCTTCCACCTTAAATGTGTTCTGTGTGCAGAACTGGCCATTCTACCTTTTAAATAATGGAGAGAACATAGATAAAGGTTTAAAAGGCACAGCAAAATTGACTAGAAAGAAGACACCGAGTTCTTTGGAGAAAGATTAAATTATGCATTGTTTAACCTGTATGACATAATGCTGAGAAGAAAGAGAAAAAAGATCTCAACTTTATAAAGTAGCTCTGTGAGAGAATGCTAACTGCTTGTTCTCTGTTTATACAAAAGCATTCATTAGCTCATGGGACAAATATTTATCAAGTACTATGTGTAGGGATACAAATGTGGAAAATACTTTTCATGTGTGCCCAGAAAGGAATTTGCAGTCTAGTGAAGAACTAGAACTAGACAAGAAAGCTAACATTCATTGTGATAAGTACTAGAATACAACATATACAAAAAATAAAGGGGTATAAAGAAGAAATTAGTAAACATTCTAGCAGTGGGGTGAGGAGGTTGTGGTAGGTGAATGAGCAGTCTTAAAAGAAGAAAGGGAGGTTTTCCAAAATTAAGAGATTATTCCAGGCAGAGGAAATAATATGTGCAAAGGCAAGAAGATGGGAAACTGATTTGCGATTAGTTCAACATAGCTGGATTTTAAAATAAAGAAGAACAAAATCATGTTCTTTGCAGGGAAATGGATGCAACTGGAAAACATTATGTTAAGTGAGATTAGCCAGTCACAAAGAGTAAAGAAGCATATGTTCTCCCTAATATGCGGATGCTAGGGAGAAGATGGGGCATAAGAGGGTCTTCAGATGGAAAAGGAGAGAACCTCGATAAATGAAGAAGTTGATTTAACCAAAAGGGATTGACGGGGGGGGGGACACCCTAATGTACATCAAGGTTACTCACTAAATTGAACTTGAGAAGGAGGGAGGGCGAGGTAGTGGGGTAGGAATTGGGGGAAGGGGTCAAATGAGAAATGTGGGCACATATGTCGTTATCAATTTGTACCTAACAAAGATGTTTGCTTACAATGCACGAATAATAATAATAAAAAAAATAATATAATAGATGAAAAGCAAGAGATATACCAGAGACATAGGCTGAGGCTGAGAAGTTTTTACATCAACTAGTAGGTTGAGCTTACCTCAAGCTACATACAGTGCCTTGTCACAAAATCAAAACACATCCATATCAGCTGGAATGGTTGTCTGGTTGCATCCTCCATTTCAAACATACTCTCCCTCTGCTGGAACTTTGGCCTCCTTACCACCCAGCAACTGAAGGGTAATGCCTGGGACTGGAAACTGCAACTTATTTCCCAGTTCTACAACAGCATCCATTGTGATTCTGTAATAGCTGTTTAAAATGTTCAGTATCATCCTTGCTGACATTTGGGGACTTTGTCCACAGATGAAATAAGCCACTGAAGAGTTTTTAAGCACAGGTGTCACACAATTGAAATGGCATAAATGTTTTATAAAATTCTTGATTGTCAAAGTCACCAAAAGTAATGAAGCCCCTCTCTCCATGTAGATAGTTTAAAAGACACACCATTTCCCCCCTGAGGGTTGAATGGTTTTGATGTTACTTGGCCTATGGATGACCACATGGGATGATGCCAAAGGGGCTGTTGCGACATTCATGAGACCTTTCCATGGCCAAGCATTGAAAAACTGATTAAATGTTGATTAAATGTTCCTCCTACATCTCTGAGAGAGATGAAGGTGAAAGAGTTGGCTGAGAACAGGCTCCTTGGAGTGACAGCCTCTGTCTCACGAGCAATGGAGGTATAGGCTTTGTTTTGTGTTGAAATTTGTTTCACACTGTTGTAGTAGGTAACGCCTAGCAGCCAGTAACACCTGCAGTGGCCCCTGTCCCAGAGCTGTCCACACTGTCACCCTCTCTTCACCAGAGACAACTACAAGTCTAGAACATTCTGCCGACTGCATATTTCCTGAGCAAGGCAAACAGACAGGTGCTGCCAAGAGGAAGAAAGGAATTCCAAGGTCACCCAGCAAAACAAGAAACTGCAGGGGAACCAGGATCCACATTTCGGCTCAGAATCTCATCACTTAAGCTAGATCTCTCCAAATCTATTATATTTTAGCTAAATTCAATCATTTCTATATGATGTTATAAAAATAAAACCTCTGCTTTTTTAAAATTTGCATTTCTTGGTAAATTACATAAGCCTAGTCCTGAATTTTCCCCTGTTAATTTTTTTTTCATCTTTCAATTACCTGCTGATCTACTACTGTGCAAGCATTTTTCTCCTCATTTACCAAGGATATCACTTTTTTTCTTCTTCTTTTTTTTTTTTTTTCTCCTAATGCTCAACTAATTAACAGTCAAGCAGCTTTTCATATAAAATCTCCAGGCTTTAAAATTTTCCTTCTGATTAGAAATTTAAAAAAAGAGAGAGAGAGAGTTTTTGAGTTTCAATAATACTTTTTTCCTAGCATTTTATATGCTCAACCATGAGACCATCCATCTTGAGCTAGGCCAATGTGAATAGCAACTCTAAAACAACCAGAGATTGCAAGATCTGTGTTCTCTGAGATGATCATGGGAGGTGTCAGGGCAGAGTCTTTTGAAGCTATGCTGTGGCCATCTGAGCTTGATCACAGGAAACACAATGGAGCCATCTTCAGGAAAAGCCCAATTCTTTGAGTCCCTTTATACTGTGCAATCCTCAACAGTTAGAAGAAATCTTGCTTTCAAACTTTTATTCATTCAACAGTCATTTACTGAGCACTGACAAATTACTAGGCACTGAATTAGGTGCTGAAATATAATGAAGAGCAGAAGATATGAAGTATCTTCTAATGGAGTACACTACAGTGCATAATCTATACAGCAATTCTCAACCCTGGTTGCATACTGAAGTCCCCCAAGGATGTGACTACTGAGAATATGTACAAGGAAGGATCGCCAAGGTTTCTTCAGGTTCTGGCCCATGTTCCTGTTGCCCTTGTAGTATCTGATGAATAGTTGCTGCCTGGCATATCTTGGTGGCATATATATAAATGAATGACATTGACACCTTCTGAAAGTGTAACATATTCTTAGTCTTTATTAATGTTCTACAATTGTCAGATGTTCCTTGTTTTCAACCTTGGCTGTATTTTGGGGATCACTTGGGGACCTTTAAAGAGCATTTCATATGATCCCTGGAAATTTTTATTTAATTGAGCTGGGGTCAGATATGCACTGGAATTGTCAAAGCTCCCTGAGGGATTCCACATCAGGCAGACACACAGACTCCAGGGTACAAGCAAAGGTGAGAGCCCCAGCCTCCTAAACACTGTCAGGACATCTGGACAAGGTCACCTGACTGAAACTCAGTGCTTAGGGAACCAGCAGGGGAAGAGGGATATTGTAGGATCTTTCAGACTGACAATAGATGTCCAAGAAAGCGAAAAGAGAAAGAGAAAATCTGATCCACTGGGTCTGTTTGCAGATTTAAAGAGGAAAATAAATTTTGTAAGGCTCTAAGCAAGATTGTCTGGGATTTGCTAAGGGATATGTGCAGAATCCTTATATAATGAGCTTCTTTAAATAAACAAACAGCTTTCCAGCTTTACAAAAGCTGCTAGGTACTGGAGAGGTTATTAAAAAGGAAGAGAGGTGGTGACTTAGCCTCGCCTTCGCTGCTGAAAAGGGTCTGGCAGATTCGAAGGGCCTCCTTCTCTCACTTACTTGAAGCACTGCCCCTTAAGAGGATGCACTTTTTTTCCTGTTTCATTTTGTGATTTGAAAACAGATTCCTCTGGCATCATTCATTGGAGTTACACTCTACTGGATAGAACTACTCCTGAGGAGTATCTTGTCTACCCACCATGTTCTTCTCCCCACTTTTTAATCTTTAGTCTGTCTTTAAGTAACAAAGATGACTTTATACAGGTCACTATAGCAATTGTCCAATTGTCATAAAGCAGATGATGTCCAATATTAAGGATCAATGATACATGGACAAATATGTATCTCTAAAGAGAGATCTTTTTATGCTACTGGGGATTGAACCCAGGGGCATTCTACTTCTGAGCTGCACCTTCAGCCCTATTTTACTTTTTTTTATTTTGAAACAGGGTCTCACTAAGTTGCTGAGGCTGGCTATGAACCTCCTGTCTCAGCTTCCCAGGTACTGGGACTACAGGTATGCACCACCACACCTCGCTCAAGAGATCATTTAAAAAAAAAAATCTTGCCATTGCAATTTTTAATTACATAGTGATATCATACTTTTTAAAATATGCACTCAAAAATGCCTTAAGAAATAAATGGACTGAGAATTTGCCATGCTTCCTAAGATCCCAAGAAGAGAGTAGCTAAGATTGGATTTTATTCTAAAGGGGATGAAAGCTTTATTTTTAATAACTACAGAAGATTTGGATTTATTTTAAACAGAGTACAAAATTAATTCCCTGTACTTACCAGCTATTTCCTGATGCTGCTTCCTTTGCTGTCCCTTGGAAGAGTGTTTTCTATGTCTGATTTCTGAAGACTGACACAAGATGGAACCCAGAAGCTTTGCATGATCTCAGTTGTTAGTCAAGACTCCACTGCAGTAAAAGGAAAATAAGATGAGTGTGTGAGTAAGATTAGTACCCAAAGCTCGTGTTCTAAGTTTCTATATTAACGGCAGCACCTTAGGCACAGAGCTTTCTAGGAATTGGTCAAGTCCGTAAGGTAATATTTGGCAGAGTTTCCTCAGGTCACCAAAATCCTGTCTGTCCAGCTAAATAGCTTGAAGAATTCTCCTGCCATATTAGTTTAGATATCCCCCTCACAAAATCAGCACATAGGTTTCCATTCTAGAACAGCCCAACCCAATTCTATCCATTAGAGTGTATAGTCGACTAAACCACAAACCAAAACCAAACCTTCCAAAATGAAAATATATGTAGTATGATTAATATCTGTTACAGATACCAAGCCAATTTCTCGATCCTTATGTTATTACAGGGATCATTCTAATGACTTATTCTAAAGTGGATGAAAGCTTTATTTTTAATAACTACAGAATATTTGGTATTTATTCCTTAGGCATCTTTGCTTTTCTTTCCTTGGAGTACTGGGAATTGAACCCAGAGCCTCACACATAATAGGCAAGAGCTGTACCACTGAACTACATCTCCTGGGCTTTTTTACTTTATTTTGATGTAAGGTCTTGCTAAGTTGCCAAGGGCAGCATTGAACTTGGAATTTACCTGCGTCAGCCTCTCAAATAGCTGTAATTAAAGGCATGCGCCACTATGCACAGCTTAGGCATCATTTGTAAAGTCACACACACACACACACACACACACACATGTATGTATATATATATATGTATATTCATATATATGTGTATGTATTTTAAGTCTATATGGCTTTTTAAAACTCAGGGCCTGCCTGGGCATGGTAGGACATGCCTCTACTCCAAGTACTTGGAAGGCTAAGACAGGAGGATCACAGGCAACATAGCAAGACTCTCAGCAACCAAGCAAGACCCTCTTTCCAACTAAAGTAATTAAATAGGGCTGGGGGTGTAACTCAGAAGTAGAATGTCCCTGGGTTCAATCCCTAGGACCATTAAAAACATAAAAATAAAACTAAGGGCCTGGTTAGCATTCATTTTACACAATAAAGAAACTATAATAAAGTAAACCATTTAATAGGACAAGATAGAGCTGTTAAACTAAAAACACAAAAGTCAAACTCCAAAAATATTACATATAATATTTTCCTGTTTTCTTTCTTCTTTTTTCTGGAACATTGACCATGTGTGGCAGTCACCAACTGTGCTTTGGGTATGTTCCCTGGAATGCGCATATAAGAAAATTAATCCCCAAAGTCATCTTTTAATGGTATTTGAAGTTAGGGCCTTTGAGAGATAATTACTATTAGATGAGGTCATGAAGGTGGGGCCCCATGATCTCATTAGTGACTTTATAAGTAGAAGAGAGACTAGAACTCTCTCTCTCTCTCTCTCTCTCTCTCTCTCTCTCTCTCTCTCTCTCTCTCTCTCTCTGCAATGCCCTGTGCCATGTTGGGACTTGCAAGCAAGAAGATTCTCACCAGAGCTAGGCATGGTGGTGCACACCTGTAATTCCAGTACTTGGGAAGTGAGATAGGAGAATGGTAAGGAGTACCTTGCCAGCCTCAGCAAGTTAGTGAGACACTGTTTCAAAATAAAAAGTAAAATAGGCCTGGGGTATAGCTCAGAAGTAAAATGCCCCTGGGGTCAATCCCCAGTACAGAAGAAAAGAGGAGAAGATGAAGGCTAAGGCAGAGAAGAGGGAAGGGGGAGGAGGAGGGAGGGGAGAGGGGGAGGAGGATGACGAAAAGGAGGGGAAGAAGAGAAGAGGAGGAGGAGGAGGAGGAGGAGGAGGAGGAGGAGGAGGAGGAGAAGGAGGAAAAGAGGAGAAAGAAGGAGGGGAGCATCTCTCACCAGAGGCAGCTCCTCAACCTTGGTCTTTTGAGACTGAAGAACTGTAAAAAGTAAATTTATTTTCTTTATAAATTACTTAAACTATGATATCACCTCAACTTAAGTCTAAAAATTTTCTGCCTTTTTAGGTGGTACAATTTCATTCAAAATCAAGATCGAAATTGCTAACAACAACATTTTCCAAAGATAAGGAGCTCATCAATATCCCAAACACTCACAACTACTGAAAAACGAAATCAATGAAATGATATTTGATTAGTTTAGGATGTGGTACCTGTGGAAACAGATGTGCCATTAGCCTTGTTAGCCTTTCTCATATCCCTATGATCTTAATGTTTAACTTGTAGAAAATAAAACAGACCAAAAAAACCCATATATCATGGACTCAATTACACAAGCCACCACATGGAAAATAATGACTTGATATTTTCATAAATTTATGCTCAAATTAATAGAAATGAATTTTCATTAAGACAGTTATAAGATCAAATGAAATATAAAAAGACAGAGGTGAACTTTTATCAAAGTTGGGAGTCAAACATGCCAAACTTATTTATCAAAAGATTATTTGGAGAGTCTTGAACCCAAAAGAATAAAAAGAATTCCAGTCAGCATTTCCCAGGCAGGAGAGGTACGAATCACAGAAGCGATAACCCTCCTCTCCCAGGATCACTGAGAACACTCTCTTCCTCCAAGTAAATTCCACTTTATCAAACCCTAGGAGGGTCTTATACAGCAGCAGCAACCTGCCCTAAAGTGATTTTTCACTGAGACAGCTACTTTTGGCAGATGCTGTAGCAGTGACCCTCAGGAAGGGAGGAATAAAACTTTTCAGAGGAGAATCGAGACCTAGGTATCTGAATGTCTTCAGATAATAATCAACATTTACTACATACTCAGAGCACTCTTGTCTTTTGAGAAACATTAACTAAAGAAAATAGGAAAATAAATGTGCTTAGAATTCTGCACATGAAAGCAAGAATGGACAAAGAGTCCAAAAATAATAGTTTCTGTGCTTTACCCAATATGCTAGGCATCTCTGGGGTTTTTTGTCCACCCTTTTCCAGGATGCTCAGTGGCCTGAGAGACCCACATGGCCTGCATCAAGGAGCACCCTTCCCCTCTTTCAACCAATGGGAGTTAGGGTCAGGGGACTGGGGACAGGTGGAGAGTTCAGGTAAGGAAGTTGAGAGAGGATATAAAATAATAAAGTGAGTAGGGACTAAATCAGAAAGAAGGAAAGAGCTGAAAAAAATGGATAGACCAAATCAGAAAGATGAATTAAGTATGATGCTGAGAGTCTAAGGAAGCAAAAGCTAAAGATGAAACCCAGGAAGGTGGGTCTGGCTTCCCTGGGGAGGCGAGTCCTGGGAAGAAGTTTGGCAGACAAACTCAGCCAGTGTTATGCAAAGGGAAGGACTCTGTGTGGGGACATGTGTGCCCCAGTGCCATTCTGATGGTGGTATTTTCAAAAGGACTTTGAGAATGGTGATCTCCATTTTGAGTGCGGGGTCTTGACCGGCCTCTGAGAGCTGCTGTTAGAGATCAAAGTTGAAGAAAGCAAGAAGAAATGGTTAAAGAATCTGCTGCAATACCACACTTCAAGTATTTCATTTCAATACAATTTATTTGGAGAAGAGACAAAGGATTCCGTAGGTCAATGTGACCAGAAATACGCAAATATTTAATAGAACTGAAGATATAAACCGATACTGTACTCCCTGACTTCTTCCCCTCCCCCAAACCCTTAGGATTCAAAAGTGCTCACCAAATTCTGCCTCATGGAGAAAATCATCTCAGTGTTAAGGACCATTACATAGTTCTGCCATCTTCTCCCAAACTTGAACGATAAGGAATCGTGTTCCCCGGATGTGCATATGAAGTCTAGCAAATAAGAACATAAAATAATGACAGGAAGAAAACAAACTAAAAGCTAAAATTATCAGAGGGACTGATTAGCATATGTATAAGAGACACTTGTACAGATGTGGGATGCTTTCTTTAGAATGTAAGTTCTCAGAGCAGTGATTCTCATCTTTGTAGTTGTGACATCTTATCATTTATTTGCTTTTTATGATCATCACCAACCTCCTCCCCAAAGTATATTTTTAAATAAGGAGTAATTTTATTCTCAAGCATTTGCTTTTATTTTTATTCTCACTGAGAATCACCCTTGAGAATCATACCAGTCAATATAGTTATCAGTGGTAAAGAACTCGAAGGCCAAGACAGGCATTGTGGTGCCTAGGGTATACCTGTATCCCTTTATTTGGAGGCTGAGACAGGAGAATTGTAGGATTGAGGCCAGCCTCAGCAACTATGTGTATGTATGTACTACTGGGGATTGAACCCAGGGGTATTCTAACCTCTAAGCTATACTTCCAACCCTGTTTTATTTTTATTTTGAAACAGGATCTCACTAGGTTGATGAGTGTCTCACTACTTGCTGAGGCTGTCCTCAAACCTACAATCCTCCTGTCTCAGCCTCCCAAGTACTGGAATTATGGCCATCTGCCGTACCCATCTTCACAGTCTCAGCAACTTAGTGAGCAACTTAGTGAGTCCCTGTTTCAAAATAAAAATGGCTAGGGTACAGCTTAGAGGTAGAATACCCCTAGGTTCAAGTCCCAGTACAACCAAAAAAAAAAAAAAAAAAAAGAACACAGGGGCCTTTACTTCTGCTGTTTGTTTATTTGTTTGTTTGTTTGTCTGTATGTCTGTCTGTCTGTCTATTATGTGTATATTTAAAAATCCATTGGCACCGAATGTGGTGGCACATGCTTGTAATTAATCCCAGCATTTGGGAGGCTGAGACCAGAGGATCTGGGTTCGCGGCCAGCCTCAGCTACCTAGTGAGGCTCTCCGCAACTTAGTGAGACCCTGTTTCAAAATAAAGAATAAAAAATAGGGCTGGGGGTATAGTTCGGAGGTAGAATGCCCCTTGGTTCAACCCCCAGTCCTGCAAAAAAAAAAAAAAAATCCATTGGCCTCAGCAAGAGATATGAATGCAAGGAAGAAAGCTGGAGTGGCAGTCACTTCTGTAAGAGTCTTTCATAGTTTTATGGTACATTTTGAAACAGACTTAAAAGAGGAGGGGATGGATAGGGACATGTTTTTCCACAGATGCTTGTATAACCCTTCCATTTAGGTAAAAGTTATAAGCAGGGAGAATCAATCACCACAGACTCAGTGATTCACCTCATTGCAAACTCTATTGGGCTAAACCATTTTCATAGGTTTTATTGATTATTTGTATAAATGTGAAAGAAATACAGCCACATACAGAACCTTTGATTTTGTCATTTATTTTAAGCCAGAGGTAAATTCTTCCTTCTTAGATTTTATCAGAAGCTTTCTGTACAGACCAGAAATCAGGGTAAGACACAGAGTAACTTATTACTCTGGGGAAAAGGTAATCTTAAACAGGCTTCTTAGAAGAATCAGAGGTAGAAGAGATCTTTCCTATTGCATAGAAATTAGTCACCCATAAATATAACTTGAGACTATACGCTACACTATATTACTTCCGATAAATTTTAAGTTCTCATTAATCTTCATGATCCTTGTGCCAGGTGTGCAGCCATGTAATATTAATTGCAGTTATCTAACAAAGGTGCAGAAAGAAGAAAGGTCAAGTCCTTGATCATGTAACAAGCTCAAACACCCATCAACCTGATAGCTCCTATGCATGCATTTTTTTTTCTTCTACTGATTCTTCCCTCTGAGTGGCAGACTGATAGGTCTCCAAAGGGGCCAAGCATAACTTTATTGGGGAAATTAAATCTCAAAGGGATGGTGTCAATGCCCAACACCAACGAAGTCAAACTGATATCTCCCTGGAGCTAGAAAGAGAAGTGCAGTCTGTCCCCACAGCCACCCATGTACTGATGTATCTCAACTCACAAACTGAGAAACACTAATCTACCCATTACAAAGCAAGGGTTCTGTTTGGCCCACATAGGGGGGAAAAACCTAAAGGAGAAAGAAAACCATCTGATTTGCCAGGTCCAAATCATTGGCTTTGAAATTACAAGCCAATTAAGATTAATTCTGGCTTTTATCTGCAGAGCTATTTATGCAACTAACACTTCAGCTTCTTTCCTGGGGGTAAAATACCTTCAAAACTTTTCAAAATAAAGGTGGTGTTTTAGTTATAACAACATGCAAAAATCAGACAAGGCATTACAATATCATTGCAGAGAGAATGATTAAATTCCATTTAGAGGAAATGTCATCACTGCATATCACATATCCAACTGAGGTCTACATCAGCCTAGTCAGAAGGATGCCATCAAGACAAAGAGCAAGGGGAAGGGTGGGGCAAAAAGATGCGGAAGGAAGCTCAAGCCAATAAAATGAAAAGGGGAATAACCTTACAGCTAAACAGTTTACTTTTCAAAGACAGCACAAGGGCAAAATGCTTTGTGCAAAGAGAAAATTAGTTTCCAAAGTGTATGTATTCTACAAAGAGCCAAGTTAATTATTCAAAGCAGAGGCCCATGAATTCCCACAATTTAGTCATTCTATTCTGACACATTCAGGCCCAGCGAGCTGCTTCTTATCACTAAGACTTTGATAATTGGCTTAGACATATCAAATAAACTTTCTGGAGAATTCAGTCGTAAGCAGGTATGACATCCTAATAGGGGTTTTATTAGGCCTTTCTCTGTGCAGTAATGTATTAGCAATCACTGTGACATTTTCTGCTCTGGGGGGTTTTGGCCTTGCTCGTTTTTTACACTTGCTAGAAAATAAATTTATTCACGGTACAGATCTAATCCAATACACTACTCTGTTTACCCTGGTTTCTAAAGGAACAGGCCTCTCAGAATTAATGAAAAGTGACATATACATCATAGAAGAAAATGCTCTGTCTTCAGCCAGGCATAACTGAATAGCAAGAATCCCTTCTGATTCTACTGACTTGGGAATTCATTCAGTACAGACTTGGTGTCCCCTTTGCCTGGTCACACTTTTGCCTCCCAGTTCCATCTAAGGGGAAAAAAAAGAAAAGAAAGGAAACATAGCCAATAGCCTGAGTGAATTAAATTTCTCCTCTTTAGCAGCAATTGTAGCTTAAAAGAAAATTTCCCTGAGAAAATGTCTACTGCTGAGATAATAGTAATGTGCTTTTATCACATAAAGAAGCATCAACAGAGAGTCATCTATATGAAATCTCAGTAATTTAATGTTCAATATTTTACCCCTAACATAACACTTGATACATTTGTGAGGATAAAGTTAATATGGAAAAATACACAGGAAATCTAAATAACTCATTTTAACCTTTGGTTTTCTGTCTCCTCCTTTATCTGGGTTTTTGTTTTTATTTTGTTTGTTGTTGCTGTTATTGTTTGTTTGCTTGCTTGTTTGTTTGTTTGTTTTGGGCCTCAAACATATTACAATTCAGAAATGAAGCCAAGGTGTGGTATCTCTTCAAAATATCTGCTCTCTCTGTTGGATGATCCCTGAATTTTCTAAACATTTAATAAAATGCCTTGTTCAATGTTAAAATTCAATTACTTTTGTGAAAGATACTAGATGAAAGTGTGAACAGTTATCTACCAAACCCTGTGAAAAGACTTTTACTATTCTCCTTTTACAGATAAAAGAAACTTAATCTCAGGAAAACTTAATAACCAGTCAATGATTACATGGCTAGGAAAGCTAGATTTGGAATCCAAACATCTAGTCATAGAAACAAAGATTATATAAGATTCATATACTTTCAGAGTTAAAAGGAATGTTGGTGGTGACAGCTTATTGAATATATTCTTAGCTAGGTACTGTGCTAGGCATTTTCCATATTGGCCTTGCTAAATTCTTACAAAAACCTTTAGAGATAAGTACTAATCTCATCTTACATATGAGGAAACTAAATCTTAGAGAAGTGATGTAAGTTGTCCAAGTCCACAGAATCATACTATCTAAGTGCAGAAGAAAAAAATAGGGGGCTAAGATTCTAATCTGGAGGCTGTGGTAATTCCATAGGCATGGTGTGACAGCCCTTGGCAACTAACAGGTGAAAATGGACCCAAAGAGGCAAAATAGCAGCCTCCCAACAATGTCTCTATACTAATCTCCAGAGCCTGGAGACATGTTAGTTTTCATCACAAGAGATAATTGAAGGTAGCAGGTGGAATTAAGGTTGCTAATGTGCTCATCATCAGGGGTTTATCTGCTACCATCCAAGGGGGCCCAATGTAATTATGGAGTCCACACAGCAGAGGGAGTCAGAAGAGAGAGGACCAGAGAGATGCCACATGAGAAAGACTCTGTCCCACGTTGCAAGTTTTGAGGACAGCCAAAAAAAAAAAAAAGGAATACAGCCTCTAGAAATTGCTAAGACAAGGAAACCAATAATCCCCAAGAACCTCTGGGATGAATGCAGCCTAGCTGGCACCCCAGGTTTAGCTTAGTGAGACTCATCTCAGACTTCTGACTTCCACAACTATAAGATAATAAATTTGTGTTGTCTTAAGCCCCTACTTTATGGTAATTTGGTACAGCAACAATAGGAAGCTAATACAGGATCCCTCCAAGTTAGAGAAAGAACAAAGAATTACTGAATATCTGTGCTAGAAATAATTGGCCATGCCAAATTTAACCAAATGACTGGTGCAAACATCGGGATTGGGGGCAGATGTTGTTGTTTTATATTTTGGCAGAATTCATGTTACTTTTCATTCTTATTTTGAAAATGCCTTATGGTAAGTGTGAAGTAGAGACAATGACAGGATAAGAAGAAAAGTATCTTTCAAGTTCCTTGAACTATTGAAGCACATGCTAGGATAAGATAGCTTAGTAAAAGCATCATGTCTTTATCACCATGGCACTTTTAAAGATGATACATAACAGAGGCAGGGGCAACTCTAGCTCTGGTGAGAGTGTCTGTCAGAGAACAGATTCTATATTCAACGTGGCACACACAGAAAACAGGGAAATGCAGATGCTACATGGGAAGCAGATGAGGAGGTGACTCTCCAGAAGTCATTTGGGGCAGACACTCAGGCTTCCCAGCCCTTGCCTTCTTCTTTGCTTCACAGAAACTCTATTCATGTGTCTTGCAGGCAGACAAGTGCTCAGGAGAGGTGGCCATGCCCAGTGCTCTGTGGAAGACTCTTGATTAATCTTAACTAATTGTGCTTGTTTCATTCCTCTTACAAGTAAGTGGTTTACAAGAGAGCCTGCAGCCTAATCCTGGAAAGGAGGCTGGAGGCAAGATCTGCCAAGAGGGAAACTTCTAGAAAAGTTTTCCCTATTCTTTTAAATAGCCACGAGGAAGGGCTGCCTTTTCTCCTGGTTTTAGATAGTGGTCTTCACTTGAAGCTGCTGCACAAAATAGCATTTAATAAAAGACAAGCCTGACAACAGAGGTCAATATACTGTGAGTGGCAATGGGGGAAAAACAAAGAATGTGGGTCTTTAGTGATTGTCTCAGTCAGCATTCTCACTACTGTAATATGAAACAACTGGCCACACAGACATCTTGGAGGAAGATAGATTTATTTGCTCACAGTTTTTGGAGACTTAGAGGTTCAGTCCATGTGAAGCCAAGTTTGCGGAGTGCAGGGTGTGGCAGCAGGAAACGTAGAGAGGGAGAATACAAGGCTTTGGTCTCACATCATGGAGGCCAGAGGCAGAGAACAAGCAAGGGGAAGAAGAAGGATATATAATTCCCAAGACCACACACCCAGGGACCCCTCTTTAGCAATCAAGCTCTGCTTCCAACATTGCTGCCTTGTTTCCATGAGGCCTAGGGGGACATTCTAAATCCAACCCATTACAGTGATGTTGAGTTGAATTAGCAAACCTTGGAACTTGCCTAATTCTAAGCTTGCTTTTTATGAGATAATAAGTAGCCCTTGTTTAAATTAGTTGAGTTGGGATTCTCAATTATTTGCAACAAAAAGCATCCTGAATGGCATAATTGAAAGTAAACCAGCTGGGCGTTGTAGTGCACACCTGTAATTCTAGAACTTGGGAGGCTTAGAGGGGAGCATCACAGGTTCAAGGCCAGCCTCAGCAATCTAGTGAGACCCTGTTTCAAAAACAAAAAGTAAAAAAAGGCTAGGAGTGTAGCTCAGAGGTAGAGTGAGTACCACAATCCCAAGTACCACATAAAAAAATAGAAAGAAAAAAAAAAACATTAGTCTTGGTGTAACATTTACTGTGTGTGGTTTGGTCTCCCTTCTTACCCTGGACAACTGTGACTTTTTGCTATTCCCAGTAGGCATAAATTATCATTAAAACTTTTCTCAAAAAATAAAATAAAAATGATGTATCTGTGTGTAAGGACTATTTAATTCCTGGGTTAAAGCTTCATCACTAAGATTTCTTATTCATAAAGGTTTCAATCCATTCAGTAATTGTGGAAGCAAATCTTCTATTGCAGTTGGTATGTAGTAGACATCAGTGAGATCTGGGTACCAAAAGATGATGGTTAGTCAAGAAACCAAAAATGCCTACTTGTATCCCCTTTCTGATGTGTTCTGAGGTTACAGGTGTTCAAATATCAATGACAAAGAACAGCAAAGTCATACTCCTTTATTCACTGGGCTTAGGCCACAACCCCTAGTATAAAACTCTTTGGTAAACTGAGCAGGAACCCTTTGGCTTTGACAGAGAGGCCTAAAGCAAGTCACTAAAGCTGAACTTCACCAGCTTTTTATTTGGTGTTTAAAAAAAAATGAAGAGTTTAGTGTTCCCAGGTAGAAGGGGAAAAAAGTGAATATTCAATGGCCTTAACTTCTGCCAGCAAGAGATGTTCTGGCCATATTTCCTAGAAGTCACATGAAAAATGACAAGAGAAAAGAGTATAACCAATGTAAGTGATCTTTTAATGTAGAGTAACTTACTGGACCCAGTACACTTGGCCTCATCAGTATCATGAAATCTGACCTGTAATACTAGCAACACCTCCTCCAAGAGAAGAGACAAGCAAATATAGAATGGGAAGCTGTAAGAGGAGTCCAAGTTCCTTCTCAGAAGGCCCCAGTATATAGTCTTTGAAACTTCTAAGGCTTTCCTTTTATAAAGTGATCAATATTGTACCACTCTCAAAACTTAATATAAGTTCAATTCATAGCTGATTTTTACTTTCCCATATAGCTTAGATTTTCCCTTATGCACTATTAAATTTACATGCATTTATTTCCCATGGCTCTGCTAAAAAGTAAAAAAATCATAATCACATCAAAGTCCAGACAACATGCAGAATAATAATGCAGTATAAAAGCCTCACCAAAGTGCTACCTCATTATATACAGATGGCATCTATATGGTGAGTAGCATACTCATGGGATGAAACAGCTGGTCTTAATGACTTTTTGGCAAAATTTCACCTTGGAGGTTTTGGTGGGATTTTTGTGTGTGGGTGTGTGGCCTCTACATATCCCTAAGTTCACCAGGGCACAGTGTGAGCTCTATCTAAAACATAAAGGAGGCCAAGAAGATTGTATCCTCCAAAAACATCTGGGCTCTTCCCTCAGATCTCATCAGCTCCATCAAGCTCTTTTCCCAACATCCATAAAAGCTCATTTTCTCATTTCCACTTTTCATTACAGTCTTTTCATAGGTTAGCAGCGAAAATGAATATTCATCACCTTTGCATACACGCTCTTTTTCAATCTCATTCTAACTTACCTTTCTAGATTTAAATCATATTCCTGAAGACTCTAATCCAAACAATTTTTCTTCTTTTTCTTAATTTCCTATTATATTCCATAAATAGCTTCTGGGTTCCCAATGGAAACATTCTAGCATAAGATCTAGTCCAAACTATTTATTTTCTTCTAAGAAAACGTAATTTCCCAGAATTACTGGAAATGGGGAACATAGTATATCAATTAGCCTTTGCCACTTAACAACCACCTCAACACTGATGGCTTAGTATGTTTTGAAATTTTGTGAGTTGGCTGGACAGTCCCCCTAGAAAGAAAGTCTAAGATGACCTCACTCACACCTGCTTAAGTTGTTATTGTTGTGTACAAGAGTGTCTAGGTCCTTCTCTGGTGGCTTATCCTCCAGCAGGCTTCTTTATAGAGTGGTCTCAGGGCAGTGATCCAAGAAGATGAAAGGTGGAGCTACAAGGACTCTTGGGGCCTACACTATGGAACTTATACAATACCCTCCCACTACACTATATTGGTCAAAGAAAGTGACAACGTCAGCTCAGGTTCAGTGGTGCGGAGGAATATCCCCCTCATTGATAGGAGCAGCAAAGTCATGTTGCAAAGTAGAATGCATACCATCCTGGTATGCATTCTAAAAAGTCTATCACAAAAGACAAGGGAGGGACAAGTTATTAGGGTGCAATGATATGAAATCAATAGAATCTCAAGCAAAGGCTTCTTAGAAAGCTTCTACCTATGGGCAGGATGGGATCCAGGAACCAGTGTAGATGGATGAATCAAGAGGGAGTTAGGAGATCATTTTAAGCTGCCTTGCTATTGTTGAATATGGTCCTGGTGCAATTTGAAAGAGCATGATCATGAGATACACTATTACTGAGAAAAAGGCAAGAAGTTGACTACACAAATAGCTACACCCAGGTTGGCAGTAAGTAAGGTCAGTCTCCATGTTCTTGAGTCCCATCTGCTTTTGATACCACCAAACTTAAGTGTCAATCTGACAAGATCTGATTGGTATCCTGGAGACAAATCACACTAATAAAACAGTTGGATAAAGATTTCCTTAATTTTCAAAGCCAAGGAACCATTAGGGGTTTGAGTGTTTGAGCTCCTGCTATAAACCAACATGAAAATCAATCCATTCAAAAAGTAACTTAGAAAGAAAAAGAGTCAAGTAAGGGGAGCCATGTAGGATAATGAAAAGACCACAGGCTCAATTTAAATTCTGTCCCTGATGACTACTAACTGAGACCTCCAGCAACCTATCTTTGGAAAAAGTTTCTCTCTCCTTAATCCTCAGTTTCCTCATCTGTAAAATGGGTGGGATTGTGTTTACCTGAAAGAGTTTTTATAAGAATTAGAAAATGACCTATTACATAGTAATATTAATAAATAGTAATTATTTAAAATAATTATAAGCTGGGTGCAGTGGCACACACTTGTAATCTCAGCACTTGGCTGAGATAGGAGGATGCAGATTCAAAGTCAGCCTCAGCAAGAAGACTCTCATCATTCTAGCAAGACTCTGTTTCAAAATGAAAATAAAGTAGGGCTGGAGGTATAGCTCAGAGGTATAATGCTCCTGGGTTCAAACCCCAGTACCACAAAATAATAATAACAAGAAGAAGAAGAAGAAGAAGAAGAAGAAGAAGAAGAAGAAGAAGAAGAAGAAGAAGAAGCAGCTTAATACTATTGTAAACCATTAACAAATATATGCTTTAATATCAAACAACACAACCTCTAATTGCTGGGTCAGACAGACACCCTGTCCCATGGATTCTGATGGGACACTGTTAACATGTTTAGAGAAATCCAGCTCAGCCTATAAAACTTTGCATGCCATCTTCTCTGTTAAACTTTCCTGGGCATCTGCTATGTTTCCATTTTTGTACTACAATACATATGTCCGTAAAGGATTTGGACATAGAAGGAGAAATGCATTAGAGGTGCAAATCAATTTCATAATTTCCCAAGACATGGATGGAATGCACCCACCAGAGTGAGAGAAACAGCTCACCTGATAGCCTAAAAATGAACACATCACTAAATGAGGGGTTTTTTTTTGTTTGGTTGGTTTTTTTTATTTTTATTTTTTTATTGTAGTAATCCGTGCATTGTAAGCGTACATCTTTGTTAGGTACAAATTGTTAACGACATATTTGCACACATTTCTCATTTGTCCCCTTCCCCAATTCCCACCCCGCTCCCTTGCCCTCCCTCCCTCTCAGGTTCAGTTCAGTGAGTAACCTTGATATAGTTGTGAAAGTACATCATGTGCCTTAGGGTGTCCCCCCTCCCTGTCCATCCCCTTAAATTTAATCAACTTCTTTGCTTATCGAGGGTCTCTCCTTTTCATCTGGATATAAATGAAGTTTTATTGTATAGAGTCACAATGCAGTCTTAATAACTATGGGTTAAATAGAATGATCAGGATGTTCACTGATGTTTCCCCCAAAATTTTCTTTAAACTACTATTTATAGTTGCATTTAAACTTTAACCTTTCTCTCTACCTACACCCAACCTCCTCCCATCCCTTCTTCATTTTTCTCATTAGCATAAACTCCCTTCTAACATGCTAAACTCTAAGTAATAGTTAAGATAAGGAAGTTTTTTTGTTTTGTTTTTGTGGTACTGACGATTCAACCCAGAGGCATTCTACCTCTAAGCTACACCCCAACCTATTTTATTTTTTATTTTGAAACAGGGTCTCACTAACCTGTAATCCTCCTGTCTCACCCTTCCTTTTAAGTACTAGGATTACAGGTATGTGCCACCACGCCAAGCTGATAAGTTTTTGAGCAGAGAAGAATTATGGCAGTAATGTGACAGGAAGTAGACAATCATGGTTATGCCTGTAGGTTCCAGTAGGTAACAGGACTAATCGGGACTGAGCCACATGTTCAACTCCTCCCTAAGCCTCATTCTTCCTATCTGTAAAATGGAGAGAACATATTAACCACGGCTATTAAATGTGTACTTCTCTGTACCTGATATTCTTCTTTTTTTTTTTTTTTTTTTTTTTTTGCGGTTGGGGGTTGGATCCAGGGGCATTCTACCTCTGAGCTACACCCCCAGTCCTATTTTTTATTCTTTATTTTGAAACAGGGTCTCACTAAGTTGCGGAGTGCCTCACTAAGTAGCTGAGGCTGGCTGCGAACCCAGATCCTCTGGTCTCAGCCTCCCAAGTACTGGGATTACAAGCGTGCGTCACCACACCCAGCTCCTGATATTCTTAAATATATAAAATTGGAAAATATATTTCAGTTGTTTAAGCTACCCAGCTTTGTCGAACAGAGTTCATGCAGTCCTTAGAATCAAATGTGGTTCATAGGAGAATAAGTCACATGTTTCCAAGAAGAAGGCAAGAAGCTTACCTTAAACAATGAAATAGGAAAATGCTACTCTGGACCATTTTTGTTTAATTTCAAATATACAGTCAAAGAGGCATAGAAAATCCTTGTCTCCCAACAAAGATCATTTATTATATCTATGAGAAGGTCAGGCTTGTCGCTTCAGTCTTTCAATAGTATATGTTTATCCTGATTTATAAAGGTGCATACTGTTGATTACAACTGAAACTATTTTCCTTGGCAGTCAAGTGCAAGAAGACAAATATCAAATCTCAGTAGCTACACTTCCAGCTGTTTTGCAAACAGAGATAAAAGATAATCCCTAACTAAATACCATTACTTTCAAGATAAAAAAAATCAACTTTCAAGTGCACTGTGTTGAACAGAAGAAGGCAAGTTTGCTCCAAAAGTTTCCAATAATTGGAGTTGAATAATATTTATTAAAAGAACTTGTGCACTCTGTTGAAATTGACAGGAGTGAGGCTTTTGGGCTCAGCATGATGCTAATATCTGTAATTAAGGAAATGCTTGAAGAGTATCTGCAAAGTGAGTGCTTAGTTTGATAAATCTCTTTGAAAGTAAATTTACTAAGTTTTATTATTTGTTTCCCAAAGACACATAAAAAATGTAAAGGTCATATGGCATCACCTCTTCTCATCAAGCTTCATCACTTCTAAGCCCTATCATCACCTTTGCAATTATTGGTACCACTAGTACCACTTTCTTTATTATTACCAATATCCCTCTCTACAAGCTCTGCTTCCAACTTATCATCTTTACCTCTACAACCTCTAACACTACTTTCACCCACCATTAATTCTACCACCAATGAGATCAACTCAACTACCAACGTTGCCAGCTCCACCATCACCACAATCATCATTCCCATATCCTTCTCCACATTTTACCATCATTATCAACACTACTCAGTGACCACTGCCACCATGACTACTACCATCACTGATCACAGACACTGAGACCACTCTCGGACCTCTAGTTATATCAAATGCTACTGCTACACAACCTGGTGATTTCCCTCTTCTTCAGTCCAAATTATTTAACTGAGACAAGTGGCAACATAGCAGTTTATTTAGCAGTTCATCAATATATATTTATATTATTTATGTTTATGTTTATGTTTATATTTATGTTTATATTTATATTTATATGGCAAACCCAAACTCAATTTCTGCTAAACTGCTTACAGTTTAGGGGATAAAATGATGTGCAAATAAGCAGGTCTTTTTTCCTCTTTTTTTATTTAGCCAATTTGCCACTGCCATTTTAACATCATAGTTTTGTTTTGTTTTCCGGTGGCCATCATCTTTTTCTTAAAATTTACCCATTCTTCATCCCCTCCCTCATTTTCACTCTACAGTATCTCCCCGGGAGTAGAGTTCAACAAGAAAGTGAGCCTCGGCATTAGGATAAAACTAAATACCCATTTGCTAACATTTTTAATAAAAGCAGCAAATGTAATGATAAAAGTATACCACAGTCAAAGAAGCTACATCAAAATCACAATTTAAAAACACCCTTGGGATCAAAGGGCTACACTGAATTGCCCATTTGGAACAATCTTTATTCACATGTTGACAACTGACAATGAAATATGTTAAGCACTACCATGGGGAGAATCAAATGGCATCACGGTGTGTGTTGGGCTTCCTCACCTCTTTCTGGTGAAGGTCACTGTTGTATGAAAAACACCTAAGCATGTCCTGAGGGTGCCATTTTTTCTTATGTAACTCTCTGCCCTGGATAGGTACCACTTTTGTTCTGCTTTGGTATATAAACTTTGGTATTTGGATGTGCAGATGTGTAGGAGTCTTCATGTAGAGGTTGAATATACCCAGTCAGCCGTCCTTGGGTGCTGAAGGCCTAGGCCTCCTACTTTAGCACACCACAAATGGAATAAAACCATGTCTCACACCTCCTCAATGTCTGGCTTCTTTTACCAACACACCAGATGGAACTCGCAACTCCTCAGCCTTGCTTGGTGTCATAACAACTACCATAGCGCTAATGTGATTCCCACAAAAATGTTTTTCAAATTATTTTTTTAGTGATTCAAAACATAAGCTCAGACATAAAATATTTTCATCTCATTGAGAATTTCCCTGTCTCTAATTTGTTCATGGGGGGAAAAAAATGGATCAACCAGTACTTCTCATATCAGTCACCACAAATATCTATTACAGCCCAAAGTACTTTAACAAGAATCAATCATGGTTGAAAGTATCACACTATAAAAAGATGTTACAGCAAGAAGCAAATGGAAGATTTAGGAAAATGGAGGAAGCGAATCGCTAGCTAATGCTAAAATACAATTAAGTGTGCTGGGTAGCCTTCTTCACCTGCCCTCAACTTCAGGCTCTTTTCTACCTCTTTTTGTTCTGCATTCCAGGTGATCCTTGATGACTGCATCCCATTCTGCTGATCCTGGATGAGTCATCACATGATCAAGCCCATCAGGGGCTCCCTTGCCAACTGGCTGCTAGATCGATAAGCCAATGGGAGGTGATGGGAAAAGAAGCTGTGGCCTCTCTCCCTGCTCCTTGCAGATTCAGTCTCTGTTTACATGTCCTGCCACTATCACAGCTTTAGTCAGGCAGTCCCTCTCCCTTACACGGCTCTATTTGTTACTGCACTACTACACTATTTCCTTCCTTTTTTATTTTTCTTATTGGTCCTTTGGACAACATTTTTCCATCATTGCTGTGTCTGAGTGCCTTAACACTTTTAACCCTGCTCACACACCTGAAAGTAATTGCCACATTACATTCCCTTAATTTGAGCATCTGGGATGAATTCTCCCTCCTGAGGGCACCCTCACTGAACAGGAATAAAAAGTAGACATGAACCTTATGTTACTCTTTTAAGTCTCTTAAGAAGAGGTCATCAGAGCCGGGCATGGTGGTGCATGCTTGTAATCCCAGTCCTTGGGAGGCTGAGATAGGAGGATCGCAGATTCGAAGAGAGCCTCAGCAAGCAGTGAGACTCTCTTCAACCTACTGAGATCCTGTTTCCAAATAAGAAATAAAATCGGGCTAGTGGTGTAGCTCAAAGTTAAAATGCCTCTAGGTTCAATCCCCATTGCCACAAAAATAAAAGAAGTCATCAACAGGGCTGGGCATGGTGGCACACACTTGTAACCCCAGTACTTGGGAGGCTTAGACAGCAGGATCACAGGTTTAAGGACAGCCTCGGTGAATAGGGAGACTTTCATCAACCTAGCAAGACCCTATTTCAAAAATAAAAATAGGGCTGGGTGTGTAGCTCAGAGGTAGAATGCCTCTGGGCTCAATCTCAAGTACAACAAAAAAATAAAGAGGTCATTAACAAAATCTGATACATAGATTAAAACACCTCAATAGTCTGCCTAAAATTAGCATTAAGGAATATAGTCAGGCAAAGTGCTTTTTTCCTGATATACAGCTCTCTCTACTTTTAGCTCCACTTCCTGGCCCTGAATTTATAGAAGATAAAGGGAAAATTTACATATTTAATACTTTTGTGGGGGAGGAGGAATATTGGGGATTGAACCCAAAAGTGTTCCATCTCTGAACTGCACACCAGCCCTATTTTATTTTTTATTTTGAAACAATGTCTCACTAAGTTACTGAGGCTGTTCTCAAACCTGCAATCCTCCTATCTCAACCTCCTAAATACTGGGATTACAGTTGTGTTCCACCTCACCTGGCTTATACTTTTATTGGTGCATTGTGATACAAATATATATGCACACAGAGGTTGGTATATTTCCTTCTGCATCCCACCCCACTAACTTGCTCACCTCAATCTACAGAGTAGGAAACAGAGATTCCAGTTAGTTCTACATAGACAAATACTGCGTACGTAGACTATCTTTCATTCCAATCCTCTTGAGAATGTAGGCATGTCACATGAGTGCAGAAGAGGAAGGAAGCTCTATAACTTTAAAAATCTCTTATGATTTTATAATAATGTAGTTTCCATAACACTTTTATATTATTTGACTTAAATATCACATAATTAGGAAATCAAATTATAATAGTCTAAATGGAGAAGGCAAAGCTAAGAGGATAAAAAAGAACACTGAATAATGCTGTATTGTAAAAGGTAAATAATATTCAGAGAGTAGTTATACAGGGCAATCTCATCTAATGCAATTGTCCCAATTCTTGTAAAAAAAAAAAAAAACTGACTACAAAGCAATTTTCTTTTAATCAAAACCTATTTTTCCACTGACTTACATTACAAAGCCAAAGATGTATTCCCCACAGGAAATATTTTAGCCCTAAGTCTAAATAAAAATCACACTTAACAATGTAACAAACCCCACTACAGTCAATTATCTAAAGGAAACACTATAGTTTTTTTCTGACAAAACAATAATGACACTCAAAATAACTCAGAAAATTGTCTCCACAATAACATTCCATAAAGATAGATACACACAGAAGCAAAATCACCAGGAGAAGCATCAATATAAGGCAGCCACATTATACAATTAATAGAGTGCCACACTGTGTATGTTAATATATGGCCACTTCATATTAATCAAAACTATATAAAAGCCATGTTCTTTTTTGTGATTTATTTTAAAGTGTAATTTGAAGGCTCTCAGGGAGGTACCATTCAAATTTTTTCATCATTGCTATCTTGCATTTCATTCCCAGTGACTTTATTTCTTTGGGTTGCTTCCTTCTCCTGGAGTCAGTCTCTCACCTCTCCTCTCCTCTCCTTTCCCCTCCCCTCCCCTCCCCTCCCCTCTCCCTTCCCCTCCTCCC